>PVHY01021028.1:0-24586 GCA_004024945.1 Uropsilus gracilis
GGCGCTCCCTTGCCAGCAGGGAGCGAGGGGCGTTGGGCCTCCTCAGTAAGTTCCCCAGTGGGGGAACGGGGTGGGAGGTGAATCCCCACCCACCCTAAGTGGCCGTGGCCACTTACAAGCCAGCCTGGGCTGCACCGTGAAGCCCCCAGCCCCCGGAGGCTGGGACCTTCCGCAGGCAAGTGGAGGGGGGGGAGTGGGAGGACCCCTCCATCTCTCTCACTTCTTACTCCAGCTAAACTTCAGAGCAATCAGAATAGGTGCAACAGCAACCCCAACATAGAACGGGTGAGGGACCAGGCAAAAGTTCAGCCCACACACCGGAGCTGGACACAGCAGATGGACAACCAAGAGAACCAGTACAAGTAAGACCAGAAAAACAACCATAGAGACACGATGTCACCAGGCGCACTTCTACACTGTCTGGGCCAAAACCCGGGACTATAATTTGGAGATATATTCAAGGAGAGCAACACACCCTCCCCTCATCAAGCGAGAGGAGCGGATGACCAAAGAGGGGATAATGGGCCCCACACCAAAACTGCCAAAGGAAGCAGAGGAGATAACCTTCAAAGGCCACTCGCAGAAGCCAGAACTCATGGGCCGGGCACGGTGGCTCGGGCCTGTAAGCTTCAGCCTATGAAGTGGCCGGGGCTAGGGATCGCGGTTGGAGTCCCGCCTGGGGCCCGTAGCGAGACCTGGTTCCCAAAAAATAGCTGGGCATGGTGGCGTGCGCCTGTAATCTCGGCTACCTGGGAAGCTGAGGCTGGGAATTGCTTGAGTCTGTAGTACCCTGGGCAAGGAGAGCCTGAGGTTCCACGGGCAAAAATAGCGAGACGTAGTCTCAAAGCCTAAACTCAGAGAAATTTCTTGACCAACACTGGCAGGAGGCAAGACCCCCAAAACCCGACACCAGAGCCATAAGGAAAAGCAGCAAAGCAATGGCGATGGGATTGGATTGGAGAGGATGGCCTGCAGCAAGAAAACATGGACAGATCACAAACGAATATAACCTGGCCACCAAACACAATCTTAAGACTGAAAATCTAACAGCAAGGGGCGCAGGGACCCAACAACGCTGCTTTTCCTTATGGCTCTGGTGTCGGGTTTTGGCAGTCCCTCACCCAGAGAAAAGACACTAACATAAGAAAGAGACTAATGGACTCAGCACAGCTAACAACAAAGAGTGGGGTTTGAGAGAATGGAGCGAGCACCGGAGGGAGGAGGGAGGGGGAAAATATCTAACAGAGAGGTTGTAACCCAAAGAACAAAAAAATTGTTTATATTAAAAAATAAAAAAAGAAAAAAGAAGGGTGGAGAGTACATTTGCACATACACAAAGAGGCAAGGAAAGCTGCCTCTGAAAGGGACAGGAGTGTGGAAAGAAATACGTGCAGAGTCACAGGTGGGCAGAAAGAGCTGCCAGCACTTTTCATTTCTTCTCAGGCAATGCTGAGACCATCTATTTTTTTAACTCCCCCCCCCATTTGTTTTCATACATTTTAATTTTTCATATATTTTAATTTATTATTAGTCTTTAGTATAGTCAGCATTCATATACTGACCAATTTATCATTTCTATTATTCTTGTTTTATAAGAGGCCTTATTTTAATCTGATTTTTCTTCTGCCTACAGAGTTCTCCTTATAATTATACTCAATCTGTTGTGATGAAAATGTAGTTTCTAATTATTGTTTATTGAAAATTTCCTTATTTCGTTTTCCTTTCAAGCAACCATTTCTGTGCCTCTAGAATTCTATATTTGCAACTAAATGATTTCAGTATTAAAAATGTTATTGTCTCATTTTCTAGTGTCCATCAGTTCGGAGAAAGAGGGCTGTATCCTTAATCTTATTCTTTACCTTTAAAAATAATATCTTTCTTTTTCCTCTACTTTAAACATTTTTCTTTTTTTCTTTTGTTTTTACAAATTTTACTGTGATGGTGCTAAGTATTCTTTTCTTTACATTAGCTATTTTTTGAACTTTTTAGTTAAATTTTTGGCTTAATATATCATTTTTAGTTTGGGGATATTTTTCAGTAATTATTTCTAAGATGTTTTTTCTACATAGTCTCTCTCTTCATTCTTCCTTGGATTCCAATTAAGCATAGGATTAAAATATTTGCTATGCTTCAAATGTTTCAAATCCTTTTTTCTATAATTTTCGTTCTTTTTGATTTTCATACTTTACATCTTACTTAATATTTTATTAGTGTTTTTTAATTCTCTAGTGCTCTCTACCATTCTTTCAAATCTACTACTAAGTTTTTTATTTTACTTATTATGTGCTTCAATTCTATCATTTCAAGTTCAATCATTTTACAGTTTCTGACTCTCTTAATCTTTTTAGCTTTTCATTTGTTTTGTACAAACTTTAGTAGGTAGGTAAACTATGGTTTTGGCCCTGCTTTTTGCTTTATTCTTATTCTCTTTTCCTTGGTAGTCTTGGTGCTTCTTTAGTGAATATGGAAAGGTATAGAGGACCTGAATGGTGATGAAAATTTCCTATTCTTAATTAGGGACCAGAGGTATATATCATCTTGAGACACTATTCATTTTTCTTCTTTGTTAAGTTTGTTGTAGATCTGTAACTTCAACCATCAGAACACCAGAACACACACACACACACACACACACACACACACACACACACACACACACACTCTTAGAGGATGTTATAGTTTAAATTTAGATTCCTAGGTTTCATTGGGACCCTCATCAATGCTGGGTAATGAGACTCAATATGATCTATTTGACATTATGTACTAAATATTGTTTTGTTTTGTTATCTTTTTTTCATTGTCTTTACACTTGCCTTATGTTCTTAAGCTGATAATACTCCAAAGATGCACTATTGATGGGTATCTCACTCCCAATTCTCTGGATTTTTTTCTCTTTTCAAGATCTTTGTTTTTTAAAATTCTAGTCTCTTATTACATCTAAGTTCAAATTTTATCTCTCATTCCTATGATATAGTCCTAAAATTGACTGACCTTCCTGTATCACAGAAAACACATTCTGCCGAGGTTCATACACTCTGTCCTTCACAGGATTTCTAAATGTGTTGATGAGACATGCATATGCTGGATCTTCATCTCACCTCAGTAAGTTTTTTCTTTTCATATTTTAACTATCTAGATTTGGGTATCTCACAGTCAAATGTGATTTAAAATTATCTGTCTTATCTAGTATGTTTTTTTTTTTAAATATAAGCTCATGACCCTGGAAGCAGCATCATTATCCAATTAGAATCTTTCTATAGTCCCCGAATAATATAATTTTGTTCTCCAATTCTATAGTCTTTTACTACCAAAAATGTCCTATTTTCACAGGGAGATTGTTAAGATCAGAAATCTAAGTAACCGATATTTTAGTTTAAGAGGAATTAGTTTTGCATAAACACAAATTAATGGATGGAATATGGAAATCTTAAATAGATTTTTCTTATTTCTAGAGAATAGTATCTAATCATTCCTATCATAAGTTAATCACAATGAAGAAAAATACCATTAGTCAGCATTATTAAATATTCAAGAGCAAAAAATTGCCTCTCTTTCTTACCTATGTCATTAATTCTCAGTTGTTCTATAAACACAGAAAATCATGGGAAGAGGCATGGAAATAGCCACTATAATCACTGTAATCATTAAATGACTATAAATATTAGAATTGATAAATTGCAAATAAAAATTTTTTATGAATAAGTAGAATGTCTATTTCTATTAATATATTGAATTTGTATAGAATTTCTAGATGTGAAGGTTTATAATGAAAATACCTTAGTAAAATTCATCTTATAATATTTTTTTTCTGATTCTATTATCTGATTCTTAGTCTCACACAAAATTATTTTTATCTGAACCTCACATATCTTCTTATTTTTATTAGGAACTCATGGCCCCACATTTTAGAAAACAAAAACTAGGCATATGGCAAAATAGTTGAAATTGAAACAGTCCCCCAAAGCCCAAGGTCTAAGACTTCCTTTTATATATATATATAGAAAACAATGTTATATTTTCTTCTCATTCTGGAATAAATGTTTTCATATCTGTCAATCTACTTCAACTAATTATTATTTTTATAGTATGTTAGTGGTATTAAAAGTAGATTCAGTCAAACAGCCATTCACACATCAAAAAAGAAAATTGGTCAACATAACCATCTGATTGAAATGAATGAAAAAAAATCCAAGACAAACAATTGTCCTAGAAGATGTGAATAAATCTAGTAGTGGTGTCATATACAGAATTAATCTGTTTCCACCCTTAAGTGGAGAACACTCTGCCAATAGTTATAATAATCCTGAATTGTAATGTTTCAGTTCTATTGGCTCCCACTTAATGGTGGCTGCCCTTCCTTCTCCTTCATCTGTCAATCAATAGAGAATGTCAGAGGAGGAGAATAGTAAAATCGGCATATTGTAATGTACTGCCTTGAATTCTGCAGTGTCAAAATTCTTATACTGAGTCAATAATGATCTCGAAGATTCTGGTGCTGAAAGAATGTGTAAATTGAACCTCAGACCATTGGAACTCTCTTCCAGCATGAACACCCTTCATTTCTGCCTCTAATATATCATATAATCCTAAAGAGGAATTTTTTGAGTAGTCAGCAGAAATATGACTAGAGCAGACACATCAAAAAGAAACATTATCAATGATCAACTTTAAAGTTGGCTTGTCTTTCACCGCAAACTTGGAATCAGTGTGAATTTGGTCCTGCTAAATGCTTGAGGATCTGTTGGAGAGATATGCCCATCTTTTTTACTTTTTTTATTAATAAGATAACATACAACACATTTTAAAATTGTTTAAGTGATGTTTGAAAACTTAAGACTTGTGTGTATTTTTGCATTGCCAAACTTCTAAAATGAATTTGAGTGCTTGAAGTACTAAACTATAGTATATACATGATACATAGGAAGCAAAAGAAAAGATGGCTTTTGTCTGCTTTGAAGAAGCTGTGCTTTTTATTAAGCAATAAGATGTATCCCTCTTGAAATAATATGACAGGAAAGAAAGAAAGATAGTTTAGTTAGCCTTAGTTAACGACCCCAAAGATCTTTAAAAATAGCCTACAAAAAGCATCTAGATTTAATCATCGCGAGGTTCAACCAGATAAATATTTTCTGGTAAACTTCTTTTTGTCAGAGTAGGAAAATGGCAGTAGGATATGGCATAGAAATAGCAATAATGATATTGAGGTGTTATATAAACTGTATTTTGGGATACAAAGACAGCATGCAGGGCTATAAAAGCACTACAAAAAGTCAGCTCTCAGTCTTCACAGTCTTTTGCCAGTTTGCAGAGTATTCTTTTTCTTCTGGCTCCCTCTCTTTTCTGCCTTTTGGCCATTTGACGTTTCTCAGCATATCTGAAAGAAGGCAAGGTGAAAAGAGTAGGTTAACTGTCAAATCAATCCAATTTTCTATTTTGTAGTACCTCTCACAGTATGAGTATAGATAGAGAGCTTCAGAATAATGGAAAATAAGAGTGTCTTGGATCAGTAATAGACTTTTGATATTTGGGCAACCTTTTGCTCATTTAAGAAGCTAAGTTACAATTGAATAGTATAAATTATTACAAATGCATAAGCTTCTTATTTGGTAATCATTAAACACTTTTTCAACAGAAAAAAAGAAAACAATTCATTTTCTCTTCCAATAGAACATTAACGGGCATTTGGGAATATCTGTTTGTCTGTCTATTTATCATGTTTCACTGTCATCATCATCATCATTGTCATCTATCTATCTGTAATCATCACCATTGATCTATCTTCTACCTAACTATTCAGGTCTAGGTATTTGAGATTTTATGAATTTGTTAGTCCTGCACTTGTCTTTCTTCTGATCTATTCTTTTTCATTTCTTTCCCTGCTGACCCAGAGAAATTACACATTTGGGGGCCACTCATGTGTAAGAACTAAATATAAAGATGATTTCAAAGCCCCAGAATTCATGTTTAGGTTCAAAGAGAATTCTTGGTGTGAGACTAAGAAGCAGGAGAAAAGGAGAAGTCAGAGTACTTTTATATCCCTGTCTGTTTGGGTGGCATCTATCATAGTATCATCAACCTTGTACCTCACCAGGCTTAAAAAACTGCCAGATGATCCGGAGCTCTGGACTTTTGTGACACTCTTTTCCTTTTGCTCTCAAGCCTCAGACAGTATTAGCTTCAGTGAATTAACACACAACTCCTTTGTTGGTCTCAGAGCTATTGAGAGGTACAAGCAATTCCTTGTGCTACGTTCCCTTTATTTTACCAGTAATTGTTTTCTTCCGTGACATACAATGGATAAAACCATTTTTCTAAGTCATGAGTCACTAACTAGTGGGTACTAACAAATTTTAAGTGTTTTCATTATCCTGAAATTATGAGCTAGCTGCTTTAACTGCAATTTTTCAATCATATGCAGGAACCTTATTTTAGGGACTCTTGAGAGAGTTCATATGCTTCCTTCCACCAGCTCCACAAATGGTCTTCTAATGTTAGAGGCTAAATTCTCCTTTCTCATAGCATATAAGAGATGGAGGAAGATTGTAACTATGAAACATGAACTTTGGCATTTGTTCATATATTTAAAGTGTCAATCACATCAATTTATTCTATCACAACATATATATTTCAAATATTTTATCTACATGAAACTTAGGATATGACTTTTAATCAATGTCCATTTGAGCTATGCTATTATAAGTGATATTTTTTCTTGCAAAACATTTTCCCTTGTGACACAATATGAATAATTCCACAACACACCAAGGCTCCAAGTAATTTGATAGATTTAAGTTCTTTTTTTAAATAAATTAAATTTAGTTTGGGGATATAAACCACCAAGTTTGGCAAATATATAGTATCATAATACTTGGAAGACATTTTCTTAGTTTAGAAAGAAATATGAGACTTCTATTATAGCAGAAAAAGTGAAGAAAGGTTTGGTCCTTAGTTCCAAAAGTCACCCTGCCAGTACTCTTTGATCAGACAGAATGATCCCATCAAGGATGAGAGGGTTCCAAAATACAATTCCAAATCCAGTCCCCACAGACACTGTGCATTTAGAAATCCTGCTACATCATGTTTACTGTATTTAAATTGTGGCCATCTTCCTCTCCTTACTCCTCAGTGAACTCACACTAACTTATGATCATATCTTCCTCATTGAGCCTTGATGCAGCATCATTCCACTGATATGCCATTGGTATTATCACCTGGCTCATTGTCTCACCAATTTCTGTGGTGTAAATGCTTCCATAATTGCCATTTTCAAGACAGCAACAGAGATAACTGAATACAGAGTTGGGAAATAACATATTTTATATATTTTTTTGCCAAAGAAATTCAGTACAGGTAAATAGCCTCAAGACTATTGGAATTAGTAAAATAATTAGGAATGATAGATTTTTGAGAATTTATTTGCACTTTAGGTATACTTTATTTTGAAATAAGGTTTTTTACTCCAAATTTCAATAGTAGTTGTGTTCAACAACACAGATTTTCTAAAAAAAGCAACGACTGGTTCTTGCAAGTCAGTATGAACTAACTACAGTTGTTCATTGTTTATCCTCTTTGTCATAATTTCGCTGGTGGTTTTGATCTCCAAACACAAGGAACCATTTAGGGATTGTTATCATCATGGTTCATGTTCCAGGACATGTCTTCTCTCAGAGAAATGAAAACAAAACAAAACATAAAGTTGTCTACATTCTTTGTTATGTAGAGAGCTATATGAACTAGGGGATGGAGTGCTGAGGGAAGTTCATTTCACATATTTTACTGTATAGATCAGTAAACTACAAAGTAAAAATCAAGTTATCAATGAACTATTTTGATTCATAAAATTTCATTAAATCAACGTATCAATCAAAAATGTTGCTCTCTCCAACTGTTCTAGAATGTCACAGTGGGGTCACTTCTACATTACTCACTGTTAATGTAGATGGCAGCCCCTAGTGACACAGCCATCCTTCCCTTGACACAGTGAACTTAACTTCCACCATTGTTTAGTACCTCCAATCCTGTTGCTGTGCAATTTTCTTAATTTTCTGGGGCTTTGAAATCATCTTTAACTTAGTTCTTTCCTCTCTGTTGTGGCATGTTACAGATATCTTTGAGCCAGTTTTTTTTTTCCAAGTTCTAGGATAGCACAGATTTAATGGGACAGCTGCTTTGATTTAACATATAATCTATTTAACCTGTGTGACATACTGGATGCTAAGGTGACTGGGTCAAGGCAATTTTGTAAAATAGCCATTAAGTTGTGCCTGGTAGGAAACTTCTCTCCAATGATAAAGACTTTGTTTTGAACTTAATCTAGATTTAGAATAAACTTATCTCAATAGCACTATTGAAAATATGTTTCTATCATTTAATACGTGTTCATTTAGTCTATATGCACATATGCTAAATCTCTTCACATGCACGCACACACATACACAATGATGCACATATCCATATGCATGCTACTGATTCTGTTTCTCTAGAGAACTCTAATACATTACCTGATATATTTAATCTTGATTTTGTCACCTTTATTATCACAATACAAAATGTATATGGTGAGCACCATTATTTTCTAAGTATAATTTCTTTTTTTGAGTAAATCTTTGAAAGAGAAGAATGGTTCTTTATACTTCTGACATGATTTTCACCATAGTCATAGATTTCAATGATCATTTTAATAAATAATTTTATATTACATCCAATTCTGGAAATGATAGAGAATATTTTCAAGCTAACTCTTAACTACATGATATAAATCTTCACATTTAATACATCACTGTTTACTTGTCTGGATAGTTAAATCACTTAAAGGAGTTTAAGTGGTTATTTAGATATATTATGAAAATAATAGAGACAGTAGATTAGTTGAGATTTCTTTCAAATACTTTTGAATTTTCAAAATATTTTATAAGATTAGTTTTTATTTAAAGTAGACTTAGCTTTTGTAAATAAGAATTCAGAGTTCTGAAGAGAAGGGCACCAGACTGAAATCAGATCTCCACCAAACTTTACATCTTTCAATAAGAACTGTTTAACTAGTTTGCCTTTGTGGGTTTTATTTTCCTTACATATGAGCGCTGGTGATAACCAGATCACCCCTGTGCTGTCAGGATCATGTCATCCATAGGCAACAGTGTGAGATATGCAAAGGATTCCTTGCTGTTTCTCTCTCTGAACTTATCTCACTATGTTTTTCTAACCATTCTTCAAACATGCAGAGACCATTGAGTGGCTCCTCCTTCCACCTAAATTCCACTGGGGAAAAAAGATCTGACAATCTGACAATCAGTTTCCCTGAGTGTAAATAATTAAAAATATCTTCAAATGTCCTGAGTGTAAATAACTAAAAATATTGTTGTTTGTTTTGCATTTTAGTAAGAATGACAGTTTTAGCTAAATGATTGCAAATTATAATTGGAATTTTGATTCACAAAATATAGTGTGGGACACCAGGACTTTCCTTGACTCTTTAAAGAATTTTCAGTGTGATTGACTACTTGGTTAACCTGTAACATTGAGCGAGTGGGTGCATGATGTTACAGGACAGAACAGGCCACTAGGTAGAGATTTTCCACTCACACTACATTAACCATTGATTACCTGTATGTAATCAATGTATTTCTGACATGATTTTCACCATATAGTACTTCTATATGATTTCAAAGCCCCAGAAAATTAAGAAAATTGCACAGCAACAGGATTGGAGGTACTAAATAGGAGGTACTACATAGGAGGCATCACGCTAGTTGATAGGTATGTAGTGGTTAATGAAGATGATTCTTGGAACTTACTTCCTACTTCTTATATTTACCTATGACCATAGAATCTATTAACTTATTAACATGATGGACTCTAGTTTCTCAGTGCTTGCCACTGTATAACACTTATCTGGGCTCATGTGATGAGTAGATTGTGAAGCAGTGATTAGAGCTACATAAAAGGTGGAAGCAATGCTTTGCATCATCCTTACAATTTTAAAATGTTTTCTCACTATTTTTATGTCTCCATTTTGTTTTGGCTTTAAGAAAGAAAGGAAGAGTTATTATTTTTGAGGGGGATCAGTATTAATGAGACATAGAGACAAATGAAAAATAGCACTTTGATCACTGATAGTGGATATTTTGTAGCTATGAGACCAAATATAGTTAAAAATTAGTGAAACAAAAATTTTAACATTTAAATATCAGCTACCAATGGTTATTTGATACATATATCTAGAGGAGTATTAGACATAAATAATAATGTTCAAATTTATAATCAAATATGAATAAATGGACTAGAGAAAATTCTTACATGGGGCTTCTTTAGCTTCCAATATCAATTCACCAAAACTCAATATTGTCCTTTATAACATTGGAATGAAAGCTGTACTTTTTAATAGAAAATCTGCATCTCATTGTAAACCTAGAACTCTTCATTCCTTGCCCATACTTACTTTCACAAAAAGTAATTTTTGGAATGCTGAATCATAACGACATTTAGTATTGAAAATTCATTTCAGGCATGAGAAACCACACACACACACATGTGCACACATACACACACAAAACTATTAAAATGAAATAACTAAATAAACATGGGAGTAAAAGATAGTATGATGAAAACTCTCCAAAGTGAAAAATTTTGTTCTGTTTTTCAATTTTATGTCTATTACTACAAAAAGAATATAAAAATGGGGAATAAATAGAATCTATGCTTATTACAGATGTAATTATAGTTCTTGAAGCCACTTGGATCAACAATCAAGGAACAGAAAAACCAGTTTAAACAGTGAAATGGTCCACCAAATTTATCAACTTCAGAAACATCTTTGAAGACTCATCTCCAGCAGCAAGGAAAATATAAACAACTGGGCTACATCAAACTAAAAAGCTTCTGTGCAGCAAAAGAGTAACCAAAATGAAGAGACACCCTACTGAATTAGAGAAAATATTTGCACAACTTACATCTGACAAGGGACTGATGTCAAGATCTACAAAGAGATCACACAACTTAACAAAAGGAAAACAAAACAACCCAATTTTTAAAAATGGGAAGAATAACTAAATAAATAAGCACTTCTTCAAAGATGCTATGCAAAAAGCTAATAAGCATATAAAATAATGATCATTATCATTAGGGAAATGCAGATGCTCCTTTCATAATAAGTTAGACCTAGTAAGTTCAATTTAAAATTTGTTTTTAAGATAAAATGTACAGAGATTACTAGACATTTCAAAGAGGAAAATATGAACTCATAGACTAAAGAGCATTGGAATTTGAATTCTTAAAAAAAGATTTTAATATCTACAGGGACTTTGTTTAGACTTCTTTCAAACTCAAATTCACAAGATGTAACAATATTCATGCACAGTATGTTGAAATGGTCATACACAAAATTTTTATTGTGCAAATAGTAAATACATGAAATTTCCTTGGAGTTCTAAAACATAAAATGTTGGCCATTATAGTGATAAATTCACACTGCAAGTGAGTTTTAAAACCAAATATTCATTGATAGCTTAAATAAATCTAAGATCAAACCTGTTATTTTCTTTAATTTCCTTTAATTTTCTTTTATCTCTTGTTGTATGTAGATACTCTTCAGTCTACTTCTATCTACTTAGAAAAATAAGTGGATGAAAGAAGAGAAAGCTATCCAGGAAACATTGAACTTGAAATTCTTGCCAATAACTAGGCAGTTTCCCCATAGTGAGGTGTTATGGTTACTGACATCCATTTCTACCCTCACTAGAGAACCATAAATTGGTAGAATGTCCTCAGGTTTCCACCTTGGGCATTGAAGGACCTGGATGCAGTGTCACCATGTGATTATACTGTCCCCAAAGAATCTGTACTTTTAAATACCCACTTCTATTCTCCCTGCTACAACAGAAGTGCAGTGCAATTAAAGGTAAATTTATAGGTCAATGAGTTGAAAATTGACTGTCTTTAAATTTTCTATTTGTAAATACATTTGCACAAATTGGTTCAAATGAAAAGTAGATTGGAACAGGAAAAAATGAGAACTGACTCCTTGCTTTATTGTTCACAATATTCCCTGCTTATTTTTAGTTCCTGGATTAATGTAGCAAAGACTTGGTGCCTGTCTCTGTCAATAAGAAAAGGATAATAAAATGAATACTTACACAGTAAAGAATTTGTGGACTGCATGGTAAGTGTGATTTTTCAAGTAGAAAAAAAGTAATGATGTTCATCTGGGAACAAACTAACTTAAAGATTTTAAAAGCCAATTTCAGCTCAACTCCTGAGGTTTGTTTGAAATCTACCACTGACTGAGGTGTGAAACTTACATTTGATACAGTAAATCTTGTCGACTGTTATTTTAAAGAACTGAAATGTGCTTTTATAGCAAAATGGTCTCAAATAAAAAATACAGTTTTACAATCTCACTCTGCCATAAACTTTCATGTCAGATTTTGGCTCCACAATCCATGCGAGGATGCTTTATACAGAAATAGGAAGAAGGCATGCATAATAACTTGTTTTATTTTCCACTGAGTTGGGAGAGAGAGAATCCCAAACAATTTATTTGATCAAAATATTAAATAATACATAATTGGTCCTAAATGACCAATAAGCATATCTATAGCCATAGATGATTACTTATTGATTCATAAAGGCTTTATATGATATACTATAATGCTGCATTTATAAGAAATTCTATGACATGAGGTTATAATTTCTTCCCTATCATATTTCCTGAGAGATTTATTGAAAGCACTAGGCCAGATAGAGAGGTAACTAATTCATATTCTCATACTAAATTTTGAGTATTGTCAAGAAAGTCTGAAAATTGTTTTATAAATAAACTATAGCCTTGTCACTATTATTAGTACTATTATTTCAAGGTAGGAAACATAGATTCTAGCTGATGAGTATAATGTCTATTTGGTATGTGTGAGACAGTGTAGGTTTACAATGACAAATTACTAACATTAAAAATTGGCATATTATGCCAATTTTTAATGTGTTTTTATATGGTTGACATAATGCATGTTCACAGATATCAATAATGAGAAGCAAATTGGCAACAATTTCTGTCTCAGTGGGCATTACTTTTTAAAACATCATAGTTTGCGTACTGATGTAGCAACATGCTAGAAAAGCATTTACAAATAAAATTAGACCATAAAGAAATTCAAGACATGTCCCACCTATTTCAAAAACATATATATGATATGCTGATAATTCCCCAAAAAGGAGTCTTCTGCCCTTAAACTTAGCTTCTTAGGGTTCTAGTATGTTTCTAAATATGTATAAATATGCATATACATGTAGATAAACATGTATACTCTCATCCAGGATAGAATGCTTATACTATCTTACATTGTCTCTACAAAGTGCGCTTGGGGAAATGCAAACATTTAGAAGTTAAAAATAAAATTCCCTGACTCCTGTGCCAAGTGTTTGATATATTTAGACTTATGAATCGTTTTAGTCTGAAATCACTTTGTGTGATTATTTTTGTTTGACATGAGGGTCTAAATGTGGGTTGTAATGATTTTCATTTGTTATCTGGATGTGCAGGGGAAAACATAACCATGTTTATTTTACTCACACTCACAAGTCTTCTGAAAATGGGTAAGTCAGGTTTAACACCAACAAGAAATTATCTGACAGCAGTTGTATATCTTGTAACTAAACTCTCAATTCTGACAAATCAGAGTTAATGTCAATGCCACAGGCCTGGAGATCAGTTTCATAAGACCTCTTACTTCAGATGCTAATCACAAGAAGTTACCCATAACTTTGCTTCAAATTGAAGAGTCCCCCAATTCCATCCTCAGGTGCAATAATTTACTAAAACCACTCACTAAAACTAGAGCAACACACTACTTATTATTGCCAATTTATTAGAAAATAAATTACATTTATTTTATACACAGGTGACACATAGGATGAGGTCTGGAAGTGTCTCTAGTGTGGAAATATATTTCAACTAGGAATTGAAATGTATCTCCCTCCAGACACATAAATGTTCACTAAACTGGAAGCTTCTGAAACCTGTAACACTGGGTTTTTATGAAGGCTACATCATGTGGACATGATGGATTATTAACTCTGCTTCCAGCCCTTTATACCCATCTGGAGAATGGGAAGTGGGGCTGAAATTTCCTGCTTCCAATCACAGTTTGGTCTTTCTGGTGACCAGCCTCCATCTCAGAGCTCACCAAGAGTTGTCTCATTTGAACAAAAGACATTTCCATCATCCAGAATTTGGCACATTGCTCTAGTTCTTCAGTGTGGCCTATGCCATGACTACACTTGGGAGTTTATTAAAGATGTGAAGTTTCAGTTACATCTCAAATTTACTGAATCAGAACCTGCATTTTATCAAGACCCCTAGATTTGAGAATTATTGGTCTGTGTTCTATACTTCTCTCAGCAAGAATTAAAATGAATTGCTCGAAGAATAAGAGATAGAAATAAAAATGATAGAAGATAGGGATCTATTCTGCAATTAATTTGTAATTGACAACCCAATGAAATACCATAAACGGGGAAAGGATGGTAATTGCTTAGGTGCTGATGACAGGCATGTGAGCAGAATTCTAAGTGAACTAAGTTAGTATATAGAGAGCATTCCAGGCAGGGCATAGCAAATACAAAATCTCTTTTTATGATGTAGCACTTCTCGTTTCCCATGACACCAATATGAAGAATTCAGAGAAAGAAATTTTCCCTTCCTATCAAAACCTACAAAGAAATTATCCCTCCATGTTGTTGTAACTATCTTTTAAAAAAGTGGTAGAATTGGAGTGAATCTAAGCAATAATCTTTCACATAGCATTTCTTTATTATACCTACCAATTAAGTGTTCAATATAATATGTATAAACATAGGACTAATCATATTTCTTAGGATGCAAATTACTCTAAGTCAGGAGTGAGAATAGTTATTCTGATTTAATTACTAATTTATTAAGCAAATCATTTAAGCATCGTACATATTTTAATGTAGTAAAATAGTTTGCAGCTTGCTTTAAATTTTTTCTTTCTTTTAACCTTTAGACTCCCATCACCTTTCTCACAACCCTCAAAAATGATGGCAGTTGCAACTCTGCCAACCACCAATCTGAGCTTGGTGAATTGTTTGCTTGGCTGTTTTTAGATTATGCATAGAAAAGATATCACACATTATTTTTCTTTATGTCTGATTTATTTCATTTACCATAATGTCCTAATATTCCATCCAGTTATAAATGGCAAGATTTCCTTAACATCCCATTGATTACATACACACACAGACACACACATGTACACATTGTAGACTTTAGGTTGTTTCCATGTCTTGGCTATTGTAACTAGAAGCTCATGTATCCTTTTGAATCACTGTTTTTATTTTCTGTAGATAAATATCCATAAGCAGCATTGTTGGATTATATTGTAGTTCTTTTTTTTTAATTTATTTTTTGAGATACCTCCATCCTATTTTCCAGTATGATTGTACTAGTTTATATTCCAACCAATACATAAGAGTTCCCATTTCTCCACGTATTTGACAACAGTTATTTCTCTATTTAATAGTGTCATGATAACAGGTGTGTACTGATATTTCACTGTGATTTAAATTCCTACTTCCCTGAAGACTAGTGATATTGAACATCTTTCCATGTGCCTATTGAATATTACTATGTATTCTTTGGAAAAATGTCTATTCAGATTCTCTATTGACTTTTTTAGTCAAAAAAAATTTTTTTTCTATTGTACTGTATGTATTTGTTATATAATTTGTTTACTTTTCTCCACAAGGGCATGATTTGCCAATATTTTCTCCATCAGTATATTAAACTTATTTCTTATTTTGAGGTTTTTTTGATGTATTGTATTTAGTTATAGAATTATTGGCATGAATTATCATTTTGTTTTTATTATTATTAGCAACTGACTTTCTATAACAATATGTTTTACTTTTAAATGATAGGCAAAAATTCATGTTTGTGATTGTGACAATGTACAACTAGATAAGAAGTCTTGAACACTCACATAAACTCTTACCTCAATAATGAGAAAGAAAAGCAAGTAAACAAAATAAAAGTGCCCAAAGTAAATAGAGAAATACAAGCGATTGAAGGGGAGTTCTGAAGCATGTATAATTAATTTCTTCAAAGACATGAGAGCTCCTTCTATAAAACAAAATTAGATTTTGAAAAAGAGTACAGAGAAATTTGAAAAAAAATGAAATAAATTTTATAGTTCAATAGAACATTGTAAGATAAATCCAAAGAAAATATTCTGCTAGAAAATTGAATAAAAAGTTGAAAATAATAAAATATATGAGAATGAAAACAGAGGCTTATTCTGGGAGTTTTACCTATAATGAATTAGAGAAAGATAAAACTGAAAAATATAAAATGAACAAATTATTAAAGAAATACCATAATAAAATTTCAAAGCACACCTCTTCAGTTTGGAAAAAAATCAAGAAATTAAAAAAAAAATTAGATCTCTCAGGAAATATGGAAAATTAAGAAAAAGAGAAAGTTCATGGGGTTTCTGTATGAAACAAGCAATCATCAACTACAAAAAGTTGATCAAATACAATGAAATGGAATTCAGTTTTCTTGATAAAAATATTGGATATTATAAAATGTGGAAGTAATGCCTTTATATTTTGAGGGAAAGTGGTTTCGATCCAGAATTTTATACTTTGGCAAATTACCAACCAATACAGTGTGATGTGAAAATACGTTAATGTTCAGACATTTAAGTTCTTAAAATATATTCTCTCAGTCCTGCTTTTGGGAAGTTACTATAGAATATACTTTAGCAAAACAAGGAAGTAAAATAAGTATGAAACCTAGCAGAGAGAGATTCAAAAGCAATGGAATTCTAGTCTGACTTCCATAGAGGAAATATGTAGGGAAAAAGAAATGCCATCATGTTATATACTATAAACTCCTATTAAATAATATAAACTCTGGCTTTCTGTTACAAAAGCTATCATAACTACATTGGAAAAATAAAGGGTAAGGGAGTGAGTGAGTGTGTATATGTATGTGTGTGTGTGCATATGCAGATGCTTGTGCTCAACTGAGGACATAGTGGATTTAATTAGCTATAACAAAAATAAACTGATATTTGACCTTGATAATTGAAGAATTATCAATTCTTCAATTAATGTAAGCCTGTTATCTTAGAATATTGAAATAAATATAAGAAACAGTTAAACTAATTAAAATCTATCAGGGGACCCCAGTTTGGGTAATAGAAAAAGTGGAGGGTGCTACTATTTGTTATACACTTACAGAAATTATGTAACTTAAAAGCATGTGCATCCATTAATATAAAAGATACTTTGGAGAAAAGGTAAGCTCAAGGGTAAGGAGAATGAGTTAAAATCAGGCTTGTTTTCCCCTTTTACACTGGCTACCTATAACCTGGGGTGAACATTAGATGGGTCATGTTATATGTACCAGTGTATTCATTGTGTGGTTGTGTGGTTAGGACACTTAGCCTTGTAGAGATGCCTAGGAAGAGAGCAGTTGCTATTTGGCCTCTCTCAAAGTCAGAAGTCTCTCTTTCTGCCTGCCTGCCTGCCTGTGTGTGTGGTGTTCACTGTCTCAAAATAAAGACAAGTTGGATTTAAAATAAAGGCTCCAAATATTTTCTCTGTTTGCTTGAATCAATATGAATCTGCAAGGTCTGGCATGGTGGCACAACAACAGACTACTCCCACAAGTAATGTTTTCATCATCAATAACTGTAGTTTGTTTTCATGCTGATAGTACTTAATGATTCTGAGACAAAACATCTCATGTAGTTAGGAAAATGATCCTGCATCATGCTTTTGTTTTTTGGAAGGAAATGGAATTTTTTAAAAAAAAATTTTTGTTTTAACAAAAGGTAAAGAATGAATTTGAATGAATTTGAATTTATGGCACCTTCTCAGAGTGTTGTATGTTGTTCAGATTTTTAAGAATTTGCTGAAGATACTTATTGAATTGTTGAATAACCTTAACTAAGGTGGTTGCAATTTAAAGACTGATGTATTTTAAACTATTTAATATTCTGTTATTTAATATAAAGCTATCCCCAAGACTCCTTCTCTTTCCTCTCTCTCTCTCTCTGTCTCTATGGGTGTGTGTGTGTGTGTGTGTGTGTGTGTGTGTGTGCGTATGGTGCTGGTGTGTGCAGTGGAGGAATGAAGAAGGGCAGATAGAGTGACATGAAGCACATAACTGCCCTATGCCCCAAGGATTACTATTGATGCTTCTGCTCTCTGGGGCTTATGACTGAATTGTGTTCCACTCTAGAGCACTGTTTGCTTTTGGACAATATGTTATTAGATGGAACTCTCTCTTTGTGTCATTAAACTGGCCCAATGACACCTTTCTTTTGAGATTTACCAGCTACACTGAGAGTACTTCTGCATCATTTGTACATTTTTTTCCCTCTTTGTCCTCATCCTTAGTGGTACGTGGTTTGTCCAGGTCCTCTCTAACCTTTGTCCAGTATATCATTCAGAATAGCAGTCCATAAAGGTAAGATTATCCTGTATCAGTGCACACACATGCACACAGATAAACACACACAGAAATTTAAATTCTCTCTATTCAGGGGTTCACTTTTGAAGCCACCTCTTAATCATAGCTCATCAACAAGAATCTTCAAGGTCTGGCATGGTGGCACAATAACAAACTACTCCCACAAGGCTTCATCTGCTTCACAAAATTTGTTCTTAATTTTTTAAGTTATTTTGACTGTGCCGACCTTTGTGTTGGCTTGATTATGTTTTAAATTTGTAATTATTTCTATTCTTTTGAACTACATGCTATGGCACCAAAGAGAAAATTGTTGAGTGTCAAGTACTCTGGGAATATTTAGAAGTCAAAGACTCTCTAAAATATAATCCTTTTAACTTTAATTTGCAAAAAAAATATATGTTTTTAAAACAAAGTATATTTATAAAGAACTCTGTAAGGATAGCTTATTGGATGTTATGGAAAAGAGTACTGAAATATTGAAGATGAATGTGTAATAGAGACTGAGTTTCGTTTGAATATGAGCAGAAATGTGGAATCAGTTAACTAATCATTAATATGCTTAGAAAAATCCACCAATAACTTAATCCAAACTAAATAACCTATCTTCTTTTTACAGAGTACCTGCTGACTGGACCAGACAGTGTGCTTGTTTTGCTTAGCACAAGCTTCTAGTCCTTGCTGACTGATTGGCTAGTGACATTTACTAGTGTTAATTTAATCCAATCCAATTTGATCAATAATCATGTACCAATTACATGGTGTTAAGTACACTACTTGCAATATAAATTTGACAGCTCAGATCCTGTCCTGAAGGAGTCATAGTCTGGAAAGAGGAATGAATACATGATTAATTAAGATTAACAGATTGTTACAGATAGTGAAAAAAAAAAACACTATGAACTTCATGGGGCAACTCTTTATACCTGATGTCAATACAAAAGTTTATGTAAAAATTTAAAGTTCATAGCTTGAAACCTTTTTAAATGTCTTTTCCACTCATGCATCTCTTTTGTCATTTTCTGGTGGTTTGGAATGTGGAATTGTTTAGCTGACCAGGTATGGGGAATGCAATAGGAATGCTAATTCATTTGTGTGAATGTATTTTCTGGAGTAAAACTTAATAGAGTACCCAGGTTTTCCCTATAACCAAAAATACTGAGAGTCAATGCCTAATTTCAGGTTGTTTCTCTACCTGCCCAGAGTTGTCATTATTTAGAAAAGCGTGATCTCATTTCTACTTCCTTCTTGAACATCAGCACTGGCAAGAGTAGCCTATAATGCAATTATGTTGGTCTCTGAGTGGCAATGGGTCATATTCTTCAAAACCCAAAAATCAAAAGACAAAATGTTAATAAGTCAATAGCATGAATAAGCAGAGGAAATTTTTATCCTGTATATCACCTCATCTAGAAAACTCTAATAAGTAGAATAGCAATACAAAATGTGAGTTGGCTTTAGAGTAATGTTGCATGACATGTTTGGCCTGATCAAGTCATAGATTAAATATAATCAAAGAAAGTTGTTTAAAAATGTTTCTCTATTTCACTTTGGTGGCATACAGTTCTACGAAACATTCAAAATTAAGAGGAGTGTGTATTTAGTTTAATTAAATATTTAATTCAATGTTACTTATATTTCTATGCAAGAATTTTCCATGGCACCCAGAAGAGTTAGCTAATTTTTAACATTTCTGTTAACTCTCTTGAAATTAAACACAATTGTTTTATGCTTCTCTCCATCTTCTGGTTGCCAAAGAATCATTCTTTCACTCATCACCTTCAGCTTTGCTGGGAAAACTGACTGGAATTAGTAATCACTCATAGCATTTAGAAGCTCAGCTGACCGGATTGAAAAGCTCAGGACACATCAAGGTTGAAAAATGAAATTGCTATGCCTTGTTGTGATTTTCACATATTTCCACTTCACTCCCTGTAACCATTTCTTATTCTTAATCAGAAGGAAAATGTGAACAGATACATTATGTAAGCCAGTGAATAGGGCCAGGCACCAGGTAGAGGCCATTTAATTAAAAGGGGTAAGATAAATAGACTGCAAATTTCAGTTAGTCCTATATAAAAATAGTCTGCTTAGCAGAATTGAATGATGAGTTAAGTTAACATGTGAATTTCTGGAACAGAGGAAAGCAGTTTTGAATCTTACTAGTTTTGTTTTCACTTTTGCGTTTTGGTTTAAGATTATAGAATAAGTAAAAAATAAATTGAAAGGAAGAAAAGAAGTAAAAGAACTCAGTTATATGGTATATTTGCACATTGCAATCAAAGAATATTATTCTGGTCTGCTTGTCTATGATTAAATGGGTAACAGCATATATTTCCATAACATGTTAGGTTGTTTAAATGGTGACTAGAAGCAAAAATACACTGATTGTGATTTCAGAATAATTTGAACTAGATTTGTGATAAAAAGAAGTGATGTTATAGAAAGGAATTTTGTGACATTTGTTGGGGGGAACTGTGAGGGCATCATCTTGTTTCTTTGAGTTGTTAGTAATTAGTTCATTTTAAATTATCTATTTTTCTGTGAGAGATGAAGTATTATGTTGTTAATTATGACATTTTGAGTGCATAGTGGTGTTTATACAACCACTGTTTTCTCTACTTATTTCCAGGATTTAAGGAACCGTCCACATAAAGGAGAGATGTTAGCAAACAACAGATGAACCCTGCATTTGTAAAAGTCTATCTGTTGTGTGACTGGACTTTGTAAAGGAGGCTAGGAAGGGAGCAGTTGTTCAGCCTCTCTTAGAATGGGAGTCTCTCTTTCCTTGCCTGCCTGTCTAAGTGGATGGTGTCCCGTATCTCAGAATAAAGGCATGTTGAGTATTATAAGGCCCAAAGAGTCTTCTTCCATTTGCCTGAATCAACAAGGAAACTGCCTGGCCTGGTACGGTTGTGGCAGAGAAGTGGCAGAGATCTCAGCACAATTTGACACCGATAGACATAAGCCATTGGAGATATACAGGGGAAGTGATGCAGTTGAAAACTGTATAGGTGCCAAGATACTCTGGTGGGTGGAGCCTGAGAGAAAGACCCTGCAAGAAGAAGCAAGAAGCACCAAAAGGAAAATAAAAAGAAGGAACAAGGATAGGGAGAAAAAAAGGAGAAGAGAATGATGGACTGAGAGAACAGGTCCATGTGGTCTTCCAGGGGAAGTACCCTGGAAGAGTGAGCTGGAGCCATGGTGGGAGAGTGGCTGGCAGAGAATTAACCCTTATGGAGTCAGATGCCAGAATGAAAGGCCGGGGGTGACCAGGGGCTGCTGAGGGCAGACCTGGCAAATGTGGCCAGATGCCTCAGAAGGTGGCCCTAGTAAATAAAATGCCTGGAGGTGCGGCAAGGCGGCATGTTTGGAAAACTGAGTTTGCATCAGCATCTGTTAGAGAAGTTTGAAACCTTGGAGAAGTGGAGCAGCCCAGACCACTGGAAAGAGAAGAAGCCAAGAGAAGATGCTGGAGAAAGACTAGACTTTGTAAGAGTGTCTGCTTCAGTTTTGGAGGGGCAAAGGGATAGTAAGTATCTGAAAGGGAAAAAAAGAAACGAGCCATAAAACCTGTCCAACCCCAGTGAGTACCCAATATTTATTACGACAGTGGTGGCTGCGTAAATATCCAATCTGTGGCAAAAAACTTACTGCTTTTTCTGAACTTCCAAACTCTGTAAATCTGACTTCTGGCATACATACTGAATTTGCTCTGGCAATGTTATACCAAGATTTTTGTTACTTTGTTACAAAGTCCACTCTTTCTCCAGCATCTTCTCTTTGCTTCTTTCTTCAGCATTGTTCCAAACTGCTCTTCTTCTTCAAGGATCTTCAAAATTTTCCAACAGATGCTGATGCAAACTCAGTTTTCCAAATATGCCACCTTGCTGCACCTCCAGGCTTTTTATTTACTAGGGCCACCTTCTGCGGCATCTGGCCACATTTGCCAGGTCTGCCCTCAGCAGCCCCTGGTCACCCCCAGCCTGTCATTCTGGCATCCGACTCCACAAGGGCTACTTCTCTGCCAGCCACTCTCCCACCATGGCTCCAGCTCACTCTTCCAGGGGTCTTCACCTGGCAGGCAACATGGGCCTCTTCTCTCAGTCCACAATTCTCATCTCTTTTTTGTTCCTATCATTGTTCCTTCCTTTTATTTGCCATTTGGTGCTTCTTGCTTCTTCTTGCAGGGTCTTTCTCTCAGACTCCACCCATCAGAGTATTTTGGCACCTATACAATTTTCAACTGCATCACTCCCCCTGTATCAGGAAGACATTGATTGGTGACCATCCATGAGTACGAGGTACCTGGTGGCCAGTGTCTGCTCTCAGTGGACATGTCCCCACCAATGGCCAGAGGTAGATGGATCCCTGTGGCAGCTGAAATAAGCCCTGTGCAGAATGGGAGAGACCTTGAACATATGTGTAACAATTCTGGCACCCTATGTGGGATACCAAATAAATGATGTGATCATGAAAATTACCAGCTTGGATGAAACTGAGAGCACTCTCAGAAACTGGGAGCACTCTCAGGAAAGAATATGGGTAGTAGTTAAGCAACTGAAAAGGATGCCAAAACATACATGTAAGCTTTTACTGTTTCCCTCTCCCAAATGTGGGTGTGAAGCCAGAACCCTAATATGGACAGTATTGAAGCTGGGACACCCCAATCTTGGCACTATGAAAAGTTAGGCACTGATGCCCTTATCTGTGTCTGAAAAATGAAGAGGTATGAGATGGTCTAAACAGGATAAGGGGCCAAAACAGGATAAAGTTACTTTTACTTTGTTGCAAACCCTGGGTGGGGAAGAGAAAATGTATCACCAAGATGGTATGTAGAAGGAAATTGGAGCCTTTGGCTTTTAGGAGGAAAAAAAAGAGATAAAAGGAAAGGGGCAAAGACTGGAGAAGAGAGACTTTTGGAAAGAGGAGATCTAAGGTTGCTGTCCTCAGCAGGGACAACATGGCCCCTACCAGCCTCCTTTTCCTCTTTCATCCAGCCAGCACCAATACTTCACCTAATCAGCCATTGCCACACCTACATAAAACACTCCCATCAACACCTCTCTATATAGGTGTGCTCCAACCTCAATAAAACTGGAACTTCTTTGGTGATTAGTTTTGACCTTACAGCTTGTGTCTTTCTTACAGGAGAGACATGAGAATGACAGGAGGGTAAAGAGTAGCCTGACTGACCAGGCTGGGAAGAAGCCTCCTGGAAGAGTGAGCTGGTGGAGGCAAGGAGCACAGGTGGCTGATAAAAGAGTGGCTGGTGTGGAGAGGGTGGCACCACAGTATAGTGGCATAGTGAGATGGTAGCTGAGATGGCCAGGGATTTGGGAAGCTGATTTGCAATTGAAAGTGGGTGAAAGAGACTTTCTGTCTTTAGTCCCTTCGTGGTCGCCAACTGAAAGTGGGTAAAAAGAGACTTTCTGACTTTAACTAACTGTTTATCCCTATCTGCTTGCTTCTCTCTCCAAAGCAGGCTACAAGCAGTTCCTTTACAATTACCTTTAACCTTAACTGGATACAGCTATCTGCCTGCTTCTCTCTCCAAAGCAGGCTACACACTCTTCATTAGCATTTTCACTGATCACCTTTACCATTGATATGTAAAAGCCAGCCAGCTGCTCTCTGCTTTCAGCTCCAAAAACTGCAGAAAAGAAAAACTTTAATACACAGTTTAAACTTTCTACTCGTGGGTCCTTACCACCATCCCCAGCCTTTTCAACCAAAATACCAAACCAATGTAAGACTATCAGTGCAGTGCAGACTAATTTATTTCTAACAAAGTGATTTCTAATTATCCTAATAACTATAAAAGAAACATGTAAGACTCAGAATATTTCAACATTGTCCCAAAACCTTTCTCAGTATTGTCCAAAGTCCTTTCCCAGATTGCCCCAAAATCCTCAGTCTCTCAGTCCTAATCGTCTCACCAATGTCCAGACAGAGTCCATCTCCAGATGCTTGAAGACTTGTTTTTTTGACTGCTCCTCCTTGTCTTCCACGCTGTCTTCTCCTTGTCACCTTCAGGTAGCAGGAACTCCATGGTGCCAAACCAGCAAAGTTCACTTTCTTCTCAGGCCTAACTTT
>PVHY01021029.1:0-24593 GCA_004024945.1 Uropsilus gracilis
AAAAAAAAAAAAAAAAGACGAAAGGGCTAAACATGGACAAACAACAAAAAGAAAGTGACCGGGGGGACGTGATGGGGTGGGGTATTCCCATGGGGATCAGCAATTACACAATCATGTATTGTAAAAAATCCAAAAATTAAATTTTTAAACTTTTAAAAAAAGAAATAGATTCCAAAAGATATGATAGCAAAGACAATCTCACTAATTTATATGTACCTGATTAATCGATTGCTGCCAAAAGGAAAGCAACTGGCCCTGACTTTATTCACTACATTTCCCTCGAATCACAGATTGGTAGCTTCCAAAGGAGGTCAAGGATCTGTTCGGAAGAAATCCTCCTTGTCCTCCCTTTACTGCAAGAAACATTCATGGAGTTTACTGAGATGATTTTCCACAGAAAACAGAGGCTTAGTAATTTTATATGAAACAGATTCAAATATATAAAATGGATTGGCTAAAAGATTAAACACAAGACAAGCACCTATTTCCTAAAGCAATGTCTAAGGAATCTTTCTAAAGCTCAGGCTCATTTATTAATTTCAGTTTCAGTTTTGCACAGTGTTTGGTTTACCCCAGGACGTGATCACTGCAGCATGTGAAACAAATTGAAGCTAATAGCTTGAGGCTGGAGAATATAAGAAGCACCCAGATAGGTACAACCTGGCAAAGTTGATTGGATGGTGTGTTCATATTGTGCCATAAGGGGGAGCCAGTCACTTTGGTAACTAGAAGAATCCGCATCACACTGCCCCAACCTTCAGTGACCCAACTGCCTGAAAGAAGGATCTCTGCTGACAGATTAAGTTGTCTGGGAAAACAGATCTCCAAAATTAAACCCAGGAAATACAGAGTTCTAGAGAGTTCTGTGTTTTTTTCAGTTCTCCATCTAGAATGCTGCTTCCTTTGGGCTATAGCTATCACTATGTGTCCTCTAGCTATTTGAGCCAGGAACCCAATCATGGTAGAAACAAAGGTGGTTTCAGGGGGTATCCAGATACACTGTACTGTATCAGACAGTGCTTTGCCATCATGAACAAACTTGGTTTAGAATTGCATTAAGTTAAAACTGATGACTTATGGAGAGGGCTTATGCTTAGGAACCAAGAACTTTAGTGAAAATAGAAACCAAAGATGGTTTTTCTAAATTCCCATATAAAAGACTGCACGGGTCCTTATCTTCCAGAAACTGCCCCTTTGAATGGCATCACCTTAGCCTAAGAGACAGGCATAGTCTCATAATTCCCCCCAATGGAGTCTTTCTTTCAATGGATTATTCACTTCCTTGCGTCTCTTATTAGCGAGAAAAAAAAAATTTCTTACCACAAAGATAATAACTGGTGATAACAAAATATAAAATTTCAGACTAATTCAACTTAAAGTTAAAAGATTATATTTTCACTACCTTATGAAGTTGACCTTGTAAGGTAAGTATAGAACAAGTTAAAGATAGTTGACAATCTTTCCATGATTTCAGAAGAACAAACTAGCTCAGAGCATTCGCTGTGTTCCAGAGAGATACCTGTTTGGAATTTTTATGATTGTTATTTTAACGGAATAAGAGCTTATGAAAAGTCAAACAACCCAAGTCTCTAACAAGGACATAATTTAAACACAAATTAACCAAAGCAAAGAAAACATAAATTTGTTAAACTAACCAGGATTTCACCCTTGCTGAAATCCTCTGAGCTACAGGTAGAAATTTGAGATAATGAGCAGTCTCATTTGCACCATAAGAAAAAAGACACAACCTCTTAAAAATTAGTAATTTACATCCAGTTTCCCAGCATTTGAATCTCAATGCCACAGGGCCCCAGCTTTTTTCTTCTGCATCCCAAGGACAGCAACTGCCATCACTACCCACTTTGACAACTGCGAGGCAAGCACAGGCAGGAGGCTGTGGGAAGCATGATTGAAACACAGCAAGGCCACAGAAACCATTCAACATCTCCCACAGAGCTGAACCAACTGGCAGGGAACAGACACACATCCTGGTTAGTTTGCTTTGAGCTTTTCTATTGTTTGTTTATTTCTGCTTGGTCTTTGCTGCATTTCCTCATTTACATTACTTTTATCATTTCTTCTACTGATATTTATTACCGTGAATGTTCATATAGAAATGTGTTCACTTTTACTTAGTTAATTCCCAATTCCTTAACCAAATAAGAGCATCAAATAATTTAGGTACCAAAGATTACATATCCCTTTTGTTAAGTTTTCATTGAGATTATGCCTCAAAAAGGTATAAAAATAGGCAAATAAACTTTTAAAGGTATTCATCACTTTAGGCATTAAATGGAGAATGAAAATAAAAGACAGAGGGAGAGGGAAAGGGGGAGAAAGACAGAGAAAAAGACAGTCTAGAATTGTGTTCAGCATATAGTTGGTGCTCAATAATATTTGTTAAATGAGTGAAAGAATTTCTTGGGAATCATATAAAGAAGGAATGGTTAAAAATTAACAAGTTATGTTAACATTTCAATATGTCTTATGCACCCCTCCTTAAGAAACAACAAATTACACATTATGAGCAATATGTGCGTATTTGAAGCTATAGTCCTGATGATAGATTGCCCATTTGGACTATAAACCAACAATTAGAGAGCCCTTTCTACTCACCCTTTGGTGTGGAGACAGCTTCTAGAATAATGTTGTTTTCTAGAGCAGTTTTTAGACTCAAGCTTACTGTATAGGTTGTACATACTTACACAGTGACTCAATTTCTGCCTGAGGCTGTGAAAGTCTTCCACAAAGTTTATTTCCTTACAAATTTGTAACTGAAGTTGACCAAAAACATCTTCCATGAAGAAAGAAAGAAGCTGTTCTTGAAATCTGCAGTTTTTCTATAAAATAAATAGGATAAATTGCTTAAGGTAAACCATGCAGGCACTTTATAAAACTGCTTGAAACTCCCCCAGATTATTTCTTAATGATCATCTGGAAAAAAATTAAATGCAGGGAAAAGAGCACAAAACTAATTGAAGCATGGAAAAGGAAAGATCCTCTGACTTACCATAAATAGCTTTTTTGCTTTCTTTTTTAATAATCGTATGTTTTTAATGCGATCTTCCTACAATAGACAAACAAACAAAACAGAAAGTAAGTTGTCCAGAATTACAGCTTTGGCTCATTATTCTGAGCAGATCCTGATACTTACTGGAATTGATGCTTTGAGCCATGCTGCCTTGACATAGAGTGAGTCGACAGCCTGGGACAGTGCTCTCCTTGGGTAACAACTTTTGATGAAGGAAGATGGCTTGTGTTTAGCAATAGCAAGAGACACAGTGACAACGAGCAATCCAGACTTCAGAATGCAATTCACCCACATTTCCCTCCACCCCAGTCTGGCTGTGTCACCAGAGCAGCCAGACAGTTACTCCCGTGGGTTAGATGAGTGGTTAACCTACGTTAGCCCTCAAGCTTGCATCTCCAATGAGAGGCTGTGAACAACTTAGAGTTTATATAGAGGAAGACCTCTTTGGTTGTCCTATTTTTTTATATCTTGCTTCATAATCAAAAAATGCAGATTGTGCCATCTGTGACTTTAAGTAAAAACTCAAGTTTATCGATAAGGTCAAGATCCATTTCCCCAACACCCCCCCCCAAAAAAAAGTCATAACAAATATTATTACTTCAAATATCACATCAGGTCAATGAAGAACCTGATGCTAGGGAGGCCGTGTGGATTACTTTAATTCCCAAATGAAAAATGAAATTTCCCATTCTAGCCAAGATCCCAGAAACTCTTACCAAAGTATAGAACGGACAGCCCAGAGAAGCCTGATCATAACTTTGTGTGGGTTTTACTTTCATCTCTTGCCTGATTCTTCTACTCACCTCCTCCTCCTTTTCCTCTGTCAGAAGTCATCATTCTGCAGCCAGTATCAAGATCCAAGAAAAAACTTTTCAATTACTACCCAAAGTTTTTTCAGCTCAGAATAGTAACTATCCTAATATATTCAAATTTTGTTTGGGTTTGAGCCTAAGATGAAGGCCTCCAGTTTAGTGGATTCTTTATTATCTCTATCCAAGTGAACCACCCAGGTTTTGTCTCTGGGTATAAATTTCCAGTAGGATAAATTCATTAAGTAAAAGGACATTATCTTTTTATCTTTGAATCCTCAGCACTGACCATGGAACTTCACTAAAAGTAGAAGTTCACACAACTTGCTTAAAGAAATGCTTCCCTCTCCACATCATGAAACACTACTATAACTACTTTGACTTTTAATTATTCCACTGGCAAATTTTTATCAAGTATCTTCCTATACAATGAATAGCTCTAGGTGCTAGAGGCTATGAAGGTAGATGCAACATGGACTCCCACACTCAGATCTGTCCCAGTTCTTCGTATGGGGATATGTGATTCTTTTAGTCAGCAGGTAAAAGATGAACACAGCCTGGGTCACATACTGAGATGCAGTGGTAGATTAACAAATCTAACATGAGTAGGCTTAATAAAGTCACCCTCCAGGTCTAGGAATCTGGTCTTAAGAGATTCCTCAAGTCTGAGCAGAATCAATCTCAAGTATCAGTATCCACAACTAAGTTCTAAATCCAGGCAAACAGATGAGCAAAGGAGAAAGAGTAAAGCATAAAGTGAAAGATCCAAACACTTGGGAGTGTTTCAAAAAGTGAATTGATCTCTTTGAGGAACCCAAATCTCATTTCCACGGAAACATCCTTACTGGTGAAAAACACCCTAACTCATGACATGAGAATTATTCATGATGAACTACAACAGCAGACACAATTAGGAGTGCAACCTGAAGTTTACTGAAAAAATTATAAAAATTCAAGAAAAGCTTCTACCAGGCAGGCCCTTAGAGAAGGCATCCAGCGCACCCCCTTCAGTGGCCTAGGGGGCACCAGTGAGTCCTATACCACCAGGACATCAGGGTCTTGGGAACTCCGGGTCCAGGGATCTCAGGCTGGGAAAACCACCCTCTTCTTCCATGTGGGCAGGGGGTGGGGGTTGAGCACCTCTGCCGGGGCATGGGCTTGGGGCAGGGAAGGACCCTTTGGGTTTACTCTAACCTCAATAGACTGGCACTAGAGTTGAACAATTCAGTTTCCTGTACCCATGGCCAGCCATGGTGACAGGTCGCAACACCTTGCGTATGCTGGTGGCTCCTGCCCTAGGTCTGGGAGCTAGGGGACTGCTAGGGATGCGCCTTGGTGAGGCCAAGGTGGGTGAGTGTGCAGGCTAGATAGGCAGGGACCTCTGGGCTCCTGTGCTCTACAGCGGGGTCGCAACACCCCGCAGATGCTGGTGTTCCCGCCGTAGGTCTGGGGCTTTGGGACTGCTAGGGATGTGCCTCAGTGAGGCTGAGGTGGGTGAGTCCAGGGGCTAGGTGAACAAGGGTCTCTGGGCTCCTGCACCCCACAGCCAGCCATGGAGGCTGGTGGCAACACCCAGCAGGTAAGAAAGGCAGCAAGGACCCCTGGGTAAGTTCCCGAAAACCTGGAGAGCCCAGTAGTCCCATCCACCAGTGGATGGTTGTTGCACGGAACAGCCATCTGCAGCCCGGATCAGCCAGGGCATGTTTCCCCCAGCCCCCACCACAGGGAGCACTTGGGAGGGCACAAGTCCAGTCATACAGATCCTGCCCCCACATAGGGAGGAGCCAGCATGGGGGCAGGGCAGTGTCATGAGCCCCGCCCACCAGCAAGCAGCCTCCTTAGGCTGCTTGCTGCCCTGGTATCCCTGGTTGTTGGAGCTCCCTTGCCAGAAGGGAGCAAAGGTGACCCCTCAAAGCCTGGAGAGCCCAGGAGGGGGTCAGGTGGGGTTTTAGCCCCATCCACCAGTGGGTGGTTGTTGCACTGGGTGGCCATCTGCAGCCCAGATCAGCTGGGGCATGTTTCCCCCAGCCCCCACACCAGGAGGGGCTTGGGAGGGCACATGACCAGTCATTTGGACCCCTCCCCCATGCAGGGAGGTACCAGTCCACAGGTAGGGAGGGGGTGCGGGGGGGGGGGGAAGGCCCCTTCCATTTCACTCTCGCCCCAGCTAATCTTCAGGAGGAGGAAGAACATACACAATACAAACTCCATTGTAGAATGGGCAAGGGACCAGGTAAAAGCCAGCTCACAAGCCTGAGCTGGACGAACCAGATGGACAATTCAGAGAACCAGTGCATGCAAGACAGGAGAAACCACTATGGAAACACGATGTCATGAGGTGTACCTATGAATTTCCCAGGTCTAGAAGACCCAAGGCTTCATTTCAGAGATGCCTTTTAGGAGACCAAGGCCCCCCCTTCCCACACTACGGAAGAGGAGAGGAGAAGAGAGGAGGGCAAAGAACTAGGGGCATTGGCCCCATAGAAGGGCTGCAAAATTAGACAGAGAAAATGATCTACAATGGCCACTCATGGATGCCTGTATTCACAAAGAAACTTCTTCACCAACACTGGCAGGGGGGTGAAACCCCCTAAATCTGACACCAGAACCAGCAGCAAAAGAGATGGGATGGAGATGGGATTGGAGAAAGTCAGCCTTCAATGGGAGAACATGAACAGACCACAAATATAGACTGGCCACCCAATGTAATCTTAAGACTGAAAACCTACCAGCAAAGTTCGTCTAGTTCCAGCAACACAGTTCCTCACTCAGTAAAAGAACACTGCCACAAGAAAGAAAGAGACTAATGAACTTAGCACAGACTAGTAAACAACAAAGAACAGAGTTTGAGAGAATGGCGGGGGCACCAGAAGGAGCAGGGGTGGGGGGGTGGGGGGGTGGGGGGGTGTATCCCAAGAATCATTTACTAAGGCTGTGATTTAAAGAATAAAAATAAATTAATTTTTAAAAATTCAAGAAAAGCAAGGATTACTTTTAGTTGTGAGTAGTTTGCAGTATGTTTATACTGGGATATGAAATACTGAAAACACTCTTTTCAGCCCACAATTCAAAGTTCCTTTAAGGATGAAATAGTGAAAATACCAGAGATCAAAAGCTCAAATGCTTTCACAGGGCATAAAATTAACATAAACCCCCAGAGTGTATGAATACATGGCAATCAGAACTAAATTGCTTATATAGCCACCAAAACTAAAACCTGTCTAATAAAAACCTTTTAACACATTGTGTGACTGCCTAGAAAGACTGCAACGTACTTCCAGGAGCTATCTGCTTTTGAGAATCTAATTTGGGGTCCCTAATGTATATTGACAAAACTTACAGTATTAATATTAACAAATGAAATCCATGTGAGTCCTGATTATTTTTTAATATCTAGTAACTGCATGTATGTGTCTTGTATCATTTGTGAACCAGATTGCCTCCACTTGGTTCACAGTCAATTCAAGAAATCTATGGTCATTTCTCTATGACTGAAATCTGTATCTTAACATTGATCATTTCATCTTACATTTTAGTCAACAGACCTGCCCTCAAGCAACCCAATCTGATCTCCAAGATAAACAGTCAATCATATAAATACTTAAAACACAGATCCTGAAGACAACTCCAAAAGGAATTTCCAAAGATATCCACAAGAACCACAAGAACTTTTAGAATTAGCAATAATACTTTTGGAAAATTTGCTTGAAAGGCAGTTTTCTGCTCATCTCTATGTATGTTTATTATATCACTTTCACAAGTTCCTTATACAAAACTGTATTAAAAGTGTTATTAATTACTGGATGAGTTCTATTAAAACTGAGGTCTACCACTCACAAGTTGTATGACCTTGGGAAAGTTATTAATCTTTTCTAAGTTTCACTTTTTCTCACTATTATAATGGAAAAATAATTATATCTGCTTCAGAGTATTGCCATGAGCAAAAATACGGGAAAATAACACAATACTTAGCATAAGTACAGCTGTAGAATCACTCTAGAAGGAGAAGTTATTGCACTATTTTTCAATTAATAAACGTGTCTTTGTCTATTCAAGTGCTATAAAAATAATTTATAAACAACAAAAAGTTGTTTATAACTATTCTGGAGACTGGGAATCCCAATATCAGTATGTTTCCATCATCATGTTCTGGGGAGTGCTCTCACCGTGTCTTCACAGGGTACCAGGAGCAAAGTAACACTCTGATACCTCTTTCATAAAGGTGCTAATCCCACTGGTGAGGTCTCCACCTTCATGACCCAAAAGCCCCCACCTCTTAAAACCCCCACCCCCAGGTCTAGGTTTCAAAATGTGAATTTGGGAGAGGAAAAGTACAAACAGATGCATGTGTAATACTTTAATGTTAAGTTTCATCACTTCAGAAACTTTGAGAAATGGTTGGAAAAAGTAAGAAAAATGAAGGATGAATCATAACTGCACAATATGTCAAAAAGCATGTGGACATAAGTACATGTCCCACACATGTCCAAAGGGAAGACTAGGACTATTCAGTGCACATTTTATGATCTGTCACTCCTCTTGCAATGTACAGAACATTCAGACAATTGTTCTGCCCAAAAGCACAATTGATTGCTCCAATTCCCCAATGCCAGCATGGCAGCCATTTCACTTAAAATTTAATCTCTTCTCACCCAAAAGAACACTGACATCCTGTCTTGTAGTCAGGCATAGTCAATAAGCAAATCAAGCTCACCAGCTCTTGCAGAGATCTGTCTTTGTTATGCAACTTTGTATTCTATTTGTTCTTCTTATAGAAAGGGGAAAAATAGAATTGCTAGATTATGAAACCATTTACTTGACTCTAAAACACTTTATATTTCACATTTGAATATCTCTGAAATCACATGTTTTGTAATTTCAAAAATTCATGCATGGGAATCACATGGATTCCTATGCTTATATCAGCAAGATAGAATTCATGCAAGGCCTTGATACATCTTTAAATGAACCCAGTGATACATCTTGAGTTAATCAATAAGTGTTATTTGTGTATTTGTCCAAGATCTTTTATAAACAGTGAGAGAATAAACCTATCTCTAAGAAGTTATTGTATGCTTTAATGGCTATTTTTTTTTTCTTTTTTAACTATTTTATTCATTGTTGTTGTCTACATTATCATATTCCACAGGGCAAATGGGCATATGGGAATATGGGAAAATGCTCAACAACACTAATAATCAGGGAAATACAAATCAAAACCACAAATACTACCTCACACCAATAAAAATGGCCCATATAAAAAAAATGGGCAACAACAAGTGCTGATATGGATGTGGAGAAAAAAAAACACTTTTACACTGCTAGTGGGATTGCCAACTGGTCCAGCCACTATGGATAGCTATGTGGAGGACACTCAAACTACTGAAAATGGAACTACCTTTTGATCCAACAATTCCACTGTTAGAGATATACCCAAAGGACACCAAATCTCTAATTCAAAAGGACACCTGTACTTGGATGTTTATTACAGCACTATTTACAATAGCCAGGATATGGAAACAACCCAAATGCCCCAAAACTGATGAATGGTTTAAAAAGCTGTGGTATATATATGCAGTGGACTATTATTCATCAATCAAAAAAGGCAAATAATTGTTGTTTTAAAGGTATTAATTCTCTTCCTTTGTCAGCTTTCAGTTATCTTACCATTTTTAGATTTGACACATTGCTTTGCTATATTTTACCTATGCATTCTCTGGCAATAAAAAGTATCTAATCTTTAAAACCTGCAAAGAATATGGTGCCCTAACCATATTTCTTTTTTTTTTCCTAATCATGATTTTGTAACCATTTTTTCCCTAACCATGAGTCAAAAATGAAAAATAGTCATATGAGATTTCTCATGACAACCTACCACAGAGAGACAGAGAGAGAGAGAGAGAGAGAGATGTTCAGTCTTATCCCAGAAAAGAAAAAAGGAGAGAAAGATTGTTCAATGCAGATGCATAAATATAAGTAATATAAGTGTCCCCCAAAGTTTTAGCAAAGCACAAATTACTGAGAAATAGTCTTTTCATCTCATTTCCTAAGCATATCAAATTAAGTTTAAAGTAGTAACAGCAGCAATAGAAGCAGAGTTTAGAAGTCACAGTAGTGAGAGTGCAAGAAATAAGTGGGTCTTTTCTGCTGAAATCCACTAGTTCCATCTCTTCAACTCTGTGGGACAGGGATTGTCCATATAGGCACCTACTAGATTCCACTCAGACTGAGCAATGCATCTGGAACTCTGTAAGTCACAAGCAGCATGACTTCTCCCTCAAGGATTTCCCTTTGTCCTCAGAGTAAAAGTCAAAGTCTTCTGATAAGTGGCCTGAAGGTCTGTCTACCTTATGTTGTCCAGTCCTTTCCTTTGTCTCTTCTACTGCCCTCTGCCTTGCTCACCTACTCCAGTCGTAACTCCATGTTGCTCTTCAAACTTGTCAGACATGCCTGTATCCCAGCACCTTTGCACTTGCCAGAACTTTGATCTGAAATATTTTTTTCCAGATATGTGTGTGCCCAGCTCTTTCAACACTGTCAGGTCTCCTCAAGTACCACTTCCTCAGCAAAATTTTTCCTCGATACTCATTTCAGAGTGAATTACTATTCCCCATCTCCTCCAAATTCTTGTGTTGAAGTCCTTACCTCTCATTTACCCCAGAATATAATTGCATTCAAAGAAAAGGTCTTTATAAAGAGATGATCAAGTTAAGATAAGGTCATATGGGGGAGAGGGACACACTAATCCAATATGACTGGTGTCCTTCTAAGAGATTAGGACACAACACAAAGAGGAATCATATGTAAACATGGAGAAAAAGGAGACATCTATAATCTTAGGGGAGGCCTCAAAAGAAACCAATCCTGCTGACACCTTTACCATCTGACTTGTAGCCTTCAGAACTGTGAGAAAATACCTCTCTGTTGTTTAAGTGACCAATCTGCTGTACATACAAAAGAAACGCCTTAAAGACCTAACACCACTTCAGTACCCTGTTTTTACTTTCTTTCCCCAAGGTCCTTCTTATTATCAAATATATGACAAATCTTATTGAAATCTGTTGTTAGAAACAAAATGCAATCAGGTCTTTGTCTGCACAATCACTGCTTTACCAATTCTAAAAGTGACTGACACAGAGCATATGCTGAGAAAAACTGTTTGAAGACCAGACCGGATATTCCCCAGACAATGACAGAATTGCCCTGTGAGGTGAGAGAAGGGCAGCTTCTGAGGAGGAGGGGAGAGGAAATGCTGGAGCTGACATGAAAACAGATTACTTTGGGAGGGGCCTCTTGCCTGCTCTCAGCCCACTTCTGAGCTAGGTTTGGGCAGCCACAAGCAACTCCTTATCTTCAAATTTTTCCTTTTGATGCCACAGTGGGCATCCCCTCCCTGCCTTCAGCATTTCTTGTCTCCATGTGCCCTGAAACCACACCAGACACGTGGGAGGACCAGCTCAGCTCCTGTCTGGGCCTGAGGGTAGCCTCTCCCGCAGCTCCTCCTAGAGCCATGCTGGCTACTCCTTTGTGCTCTTATCTTTCCTAACTTCCCACACACCAACTCTTCACTTCGTAGCACTTCAATAGGTCTCCATCTCATTTTGATGACCATGTATTCAGTGTAGTGTGAATGCTATGCACTGAATCCATACATTCATTAATGCTTTCAGAATGCAATGCCAAAATGGAGATATAGACATTGTGCTGCTCATAGTGGACTGTAATAAGTACACAGATAATCATAGAATTAGTTTCATATTCTGACAGAATACAATGTATAGCAAAACCCCAATTCCTTGATTCCTCCCCAAATCACTTTCAAAATCTAAATCCTCTAAGTCCTGTCTATCACCCTGTAACTGAGATATCTCAACTTTCCTTGGTATCCTTTTTCTTTTGTTGCAACAAATAAAATATAAAACAAAATCATGCAGTTTTGTTCAGCTATGGATCATAAGAGTAAATTGATCATTTAAAAGTGATTTGTATAATGTCAAAATACATATGATTGATCATTATAGTTACCAAACATTTTGGATGCTGTGACCTTCTGCCTACCCTAAAGGTTTCTATGAAAATGTTTTATTTCCTTGAATAAAATTTGTTCTCACAAGATTTTTTTTAAGATATGCTGGTCTTATATACTTGGAGTACCTACTATGTGCCAGGCAATATTTCAGGCAATCAGCAAAATACACCAAAATTCTTACTCATGGAATTTAGATTCTAGTAAACAACTAGAAATCCCCAGAAATCAGAACCTGAGGCAGACCTTTGTTCCTGATGCTTTTTTAGAGAGCAGTGAAAGTGAAGGAAAATGGAAATGAAACCAGCAAGGATGGGCATTGGTGGCTGTACATCAATAATCTGGTCAATGCTGTATAAAAAGAAACAGGCAGTCTCTGGGCAATGCTTTGAGGCAGACTAGGGGAAGAAGGAAGGGAAGAATGAAAATTATATGTCATCTTCTTCCTAGGAAGTGTTGCCCTGTGAGGAGTTGATTCCTCATCCTGTGAGTATTCTTTGGCTCTTTCAGCTGTCAAGTGAAAGACAGATCCATAAATTGTATCACAATACTTCATCTGAATCCAGAGAGCTAGAAGGAATCTGAAGTTATCTGTGCAGTAGCAGCAGCCAAGGGAATCTGAGATGGCTATGAGACATCCTACAGAGATTTACTTTCCAGTGTAATAAAAAAAAAAAACTTCATCAATCATTAACAATGATGTAGATCCATCAATTGTAATGGACAACCCACAATAATGGTGGATGTTGACAATGGAGAAGGCTGTATATGTATGTGGAGGTCAGGGTATATGGGCTATATCTGTGCATTCCTCTCAATTTTGCTGTCAACCCAGACCTGCTCTGAGAAAATAAAGCCCAGAACAAATCCTGAGATTCAAGCAACATGGTGGCAGAGTGAAAATGCAGGCTCACCTCTTCTTGCACGCTCAGCCCAGTGTAGCAGAACAAAGCCAGTAACCCCTGGAGATAACACCAAGGACAGCAGTGTGCCCTGTGCCTGTGACCATGCTGAAGGCAGTCCAGTCACCAGCCCAGCTGCTCTGAGCTGCCAACTACCAGCAACTAAGTGCCATGGCCAGCAGCAGTGAGAAAAGACCCTGACCACTTCCAGTATCCAGTTACTAGCAACAGGAATCCAGCCTCCGGTTGCCAACCAGAGAGCCCACATCCCAGTGCAAGTCTCCTCTAGCAGATGCAACTCCCAGGATGAAGCTTGCCCATTACTTTATCTCCCACCTTACAGGGAGACTGGACAATGCCCTCCATCCCTAATAGACTCAAGCTAAAACCACAGCAGTTCATCTTCAAATAGAGAAGTACACATATTTCTTCCCAGAAACAATACTTCTTTCTTTTACCTACAAACTGCGAATGGTAAAGATGGATTATTTTTAATTTCTTACATTTTTTCCTTTCAGAAATACATCTAAATCAAAACAAATTTAGGTAAGTAACAAAGCAGAGAGCTTGGCAAACAGAACTGGCTCAAATAGGACAACTATTTCTATTATATAATGATACTAAATGTCTCTGATTCAGTTTTTCAGCTATTTGATGGAGATGATACTAAAAGTTAACTAATTTGCTTAGAGTTAAAACTAAAGTTGTTTATATCATTTTCTTGGCTTATTTAGCACATGGGAATGACACTGACAACCACAATAATGATGATATTAAGTAAAGAAATCCCAAAACCACAAGATTCAGCATATCAAAGTGTTTATTAAGATCATATAAACATATTTTAACAATCATCCCAATAAAAATATTGTAATTATAATTACTCATAAATATTAATATTAGCATTAAATATAAATAGCAATATAATAGAACATATCTATAAGTACAATGCAAAGGATTTTCTATAAATAATTCTTATTAGCAAAATAATTTAAATAAAATGTATAATATAAAAATAAACATATTCATAAAAAATTGATTATGGAAATGAAGTTACTAGGTAACTTCACTTTTTTTTTTTCCAAAAAGGAATGTGAAATGATCTTATTTGTGAAAATAGACAATTGCTAAACAAATAAAACTTGCTGTGAAACACAGGGTATGATAAAATTGTAAAAAATATCATTATGCTTACAAGGTTAATGGATATAGGAGAGATTATTTTCTTTTTTTAAGCTAAGCAGAGGCTTATTTAGAATCTACCCATGATAGTGGATTATGACTTCCCATTTGCCCTTTGGCCAAAGAAAATCTTCGGGGTTATTACTATTTCCAGCAGGATGTTTGTTGTGATCCAATGCAAGCATCTACCAGGCAACCAAACAGCAAATACAGTTCTCCAATTGCCTTGATCTCGCCACTTTCCCCAAGCTGTGAAAACAGGAACACATGAGGACTTAAGCATTTACACCATGTTTTTATGAGGAGCAAATTAGAGGGCAGAGGCATAGTTAGGATGCTAGAGACAGAAACAAAGTTACAGCTTTTTGTAAAAGATTTATAGTAACCATTTAGCAAATACATGATGTGACTTGCCAAAAATTGTATCTACGTAAGTGACAGGGCACCGACTGGCATTGGTGGCAGGCATCACTTGCACTAACGAAGCTACCTAACCAGAGTAAGAAAAGGGAAGCTGGACTGAAATGTTGGGCGACCCATCAGATTTTCCTCTCACACACTTTTCTAAAGACAATGTAGTAAGCTGAGAAGGAATTTTTCAAACAGAAGCGCAACCACTTCTTGGCTATGACAAGCTAATAATTCAGTTCTCCAAATCTTGGCACAGGTTCTAAAACTGAGAATTGATTTTCATAGCAAAAACTACAAATCCTTCAATTATCAAAGGAAGAAACAGTTGTATTCATTCAATCATGCTTGGGAAGTAACACTTTTTTAAAAATCAAGATGGGAAAAAGGGAATTTAGGTCAAGTTTGTTACCAAAAACTCCATTAGCTAAGCCTTCATATTTCTGAACTATTCATTGCATCTGTCAACTAGTGCATCACTTTCACTACTATTGATGAATCCTCTGACTTTTGTATGAGTCACAATTGCTAGTCTGAATCTTCTGCTGCTTTTTTTTCTCCCCAAACAGGCCACATGACAGTACCATTCACCTTGGTGAATCTATGAAGAGCCTACTCTTCACAGATGCTCACCCACCAGAGATTTGCTGAGAGACAGGGGAATATAGAAAAAGAGGAAAAATAGAGGATTTCCAATTCATACTTCCGTTTCACGGCAATAAATTCATTGCTAAGATATTCATTCCATTTGGGTCTTATCATAATCAAATATAAATACCAATTACACCAGAAATTCATCCTACATGCATCTATCTCTTTTGCTATGCTTGGTCTTAGTATATGTCTCCAAATTTTAGATGACCAAATTAATGGCTTCAAAAATCACTTCAAATAAATTTGTACTCAGATGCTTTCTTTCATTTGAATATTAGGAATATTGCATTACCCTAAGAATGAGTAATAATAACATGAATATGTATTAAGAGTACTAGCTGGGTGGGATTCAGGAGACCAGCAATGTAGCCCTGGCTCTGTCACTGACATCCCCAGAACATGGGATGAGATTAGATGAACCAAGTCACCAACCAGTTTTAGGATTAAATGATTTGCAAAATGTGGAGGTTAATTTCTAAGTATAGACACATGCAACTAGATAATAAGCTCAGTGGTAATAGAATTAAGTAAAATAAAAATCATAACATGAGGGAAAGAAGAAAAGAAAACAACATTTGTCTCTGATTTAAAGATTTAGCATCAACATTAGTACCATTCTCACTGTGTCCTTCAGGTCTTGCAAATTTTCCTGGATATGCTGGTTTTCACTCTCAATATGCTGCAAAATGAAAGCCAGAGTAACCATATTAATATTGCTGTAATAAAATTTTGTGACCCTAGGTTCCTAATAATTGACCTGCAATAAACACTCTCAGCCATTTTACCCACAATGACCTACCTTTCACCAGCGACCTAATTTTCTGAGAATTACTTGAATTTTTTTTTACTCAGTGAGTCTATTTCTTCCTCAAGGCATTTTTTTTTCTTAAAATGTCAAGCCTTTCGCATCTCATGTGACCTTGAGTTGTTTTTCCCCAGGAACAACCAAATGAACTTTCTCATCACTCATCTTTTAAGAGCCATTTATCACCATAAGTTAAAAATGCCTCCATTAAAAGAAAAATTTAAAACTAACTGTCAGCAAAACTGAAACAGAGCAAGAGAGGAGAGGGATGGTAAAATCGGGGGAGAAATGGGCACAAAAGATTAAGATGGTTCACGGATGATGTAATGTGTGTGCACGCAAGCAATGTAAAAAAAATACAATTAAATAAAAATTTAGAAAAGAAAGGTAAATAGACAAAAAAGTCTCAGATAAAGCAAAGTCACTCTGATTCTAAATGACTCCTACAATGATTGCTAAGGCACCTGTTACCACCAGCATGAGACCAGAGAGGACTGGGGTGAAAAGAGCTCTGAATAGAAGGAGGAAGGGGAGTCACTTTGGAGTGAGGGGACTTAGTGGGGAGAGAAACATACACATTGGTTTATCTTGTCCCTGTTCTTGTCCAGGAAGGACACCACCTCTGACAAGTGGGGCTTGAATCTGTCTGAATTGGGGCGCAGCACTTCCTCAAGGGTGTAGTTCAGCACCTGCTCTATCACGTAGCAGCGCTCTGTCATGATCTGCAGGTGAAAGTGAAACAGCAGCAGTCATGTTAAGAACTCAGCAGAAAACTCAGACCATCACCACCATCATGACCCAAGGACTCCGTGGACTTACGCTGACACCGCGGAACAATCTGGGCCCAAAGAGCCGAATATCTGTGTAGTTATCTACTGAACTAGCCTGCAAGAGAAGAACAAACTAAGTGTCTGCACATCTCCCCAGACCACGCAGAGAAGAGGGAAAAGGGGATTCAGACCATGGCCATGAATTTAACAGAATACTCAGGTGAGTAAAGGGAAAAATGAAGTCAGAGAGGCTATGAAATCCCTCTTTTGTGGGTAAAACTCAAGGAATGTATCTTAGAGGCCAACATGGGGACATATCACCAGTTCTTAAAAATATCAGAAGTGTCTTGCAGAGAATATTGACACCTATTCAACTTGCAAGTAAACAAGATACTAAGGAGAATAAAGGTTGAAGTGAGTACCTGGCGAGACAGGTTGCTGGAATGGTTGAAGACAAAGGGTGCCAAGAAGCTCTCGGTCTTGCAGTGCAAACCCATGGGTGCAGCTATTGCTCTCTGGGCTGAAAGGGCAACCAGGAGGAGGCAGGTGGCAGCCAGAGCCCCCAAAAGGAAAGAGCTGGCAGTTTTCTGCAGGGTGGCCATTGTAGACAGCTCAACGTAATGCAATCAGCAATGAGAGAAGACAACACTATTATCAGGAGAACAAAAAGCAAAAATAACATGAAAAAAACTAAGCATCAGGAATTATTATACTAAGTATCAGTTATGCTAAGTATCAAGTACTGAATCAATCAGTTGTACCAAGCTTGCTGAAACACTCACCTGTTTGGGTGATTCTGTGTGTGATGAGAAGGTAGAAGCTGTTATTTTTATAGTCCCAGAACATCAAATTTTTATGTGCGTCTTATGTACATAATTTCCCGTGAAACCACCATGGGGATTCCCAAAAAAGCCACCTTCTGTTTAACCTTGAAAAGCAAATGTTTCCCACAGACCAATGTGGGACCCATTCAATGAATTGAATGTTCAGCAATAAAGCCACATATGTATGATCAACTAATCTACGACAAAGGGGCAATAACCACACATAGTAGTTAAGACAGACAAAATTTCAGCTCTACAGAAATAGTCTACAATTCCCATGATCTATGTAATAAAGAGAATTTTTCCATGAAAAAAAAAGGGGGGGAGGGCAATAGCCATATATTGTAAAAAGGATAACTGTAAATGATTCTGGGAAAACTGCATGGAAAAGACATCATTTAGACTATTCCCTCACTCCATACACAAAAACCAACTCAAAATGAATAAAAAACCTGGAGGTAATATTGTCAGGAGGGGGTGAGGGGGAGAGGATCTTTTTACCTGAAAAAAGCATTTTAAACTTGGATTCTTCAACACTCTCAGCCACCTTATTATGCAATTTTCAAAGCCAGATAAAATTTACAGTGATTAAACTATTTTATTAGTAAAATATATGTACTACAAGATAAATATGAAAGGCCCAATTACCCCACCATTGATCAAACTCTCCTTTAGTCTCTAGTCACCTCATCACATGCCCTATCAATCTGAGTTCAGTAACACATGTTACAAATGCAGGCATCCTTCTTTTCCTCCTTTGGTGTTTTCAGACTTTCTCCAAGCATGTAGTCAAAGGCATGAAGTTCTTCTTTTTCTCTTTTGGCATTCTCTTGACTTTAGGCAGTAGAAAAACTCCATGATACAGGAACCAACAAAGCTATTTACTCAGGCCTAGCACACATCTACTCCAAAAGCATCTGAGTCAACTAGATATGACAAACTCCAAGGTAAAGTTCAAATCTCCAAACTCTTTAGTCTCCTTCAGCACACACATTTGGCTTATGCATGCTAAATCCATACGTTCACTAGCCTGAACCCCAGGCCATGGGCCCAGGCTGCATTGGCCATGTGGCCAGACTCACATCCTCCTTCCAGTATGGCTGAAACCCTTCTTTTCCTAAACCTTTTTTATATCCTTCTTTCCTTCTTTTCCACTTAGACAGGACTCAAGAGGGAGTACTGTCAATCAGCTCACATCACAAAAACTTTGTTTTTCCTTCCTCCTCCCCTTCTGTACTTTGAAAGGAAACTATGAATTCTAATGAAGGCCATCACCACACATTGGCATGTCCTTTTTGAAATTTATAATTCTAAAGCAACGTGGAAGTAACTCCTTTTTCCTAACTATATCAATTTATGGCACCAGCAATGTTTGGTTTTTTGTTTTTTGATACTAGGTCTCACTATTTTTGCCTGTGAAACCACAGGCTCACATTGCCCAGAGTACCACAGACTCAAGAAATCCCCAACCTCAGCTTCCCAGGTAGCTGGGATTACAGGTATGCACTACCACACCCAGCTATATATTTTTGGAACTAGGTCTCACTACGTGCGCCCTGTGGGACTTGAACTGCAATTCCTGGCCTTAGCTGTGGCTTCCTAGGCTGCCGCTAACAGGCATGCATCACCATACCGGCCAGCACTAGCAATGTTAATGTCAGTTACTCTCCAACAGTAAAACACAAAATCCTAAAATATGTAAAACAAAACATAGACAAAACACTCTAAGACCTATACAACAAAAATATTTTTCAGTACACATCTATACATGCAAAAAAATGAAGGAAAACAAACACCTGGGTCTATATCAAACTAAAAAGCTTCTGTACAGTAAAAGAGATGATAACCAAGACAAAGAGATACTCAACCAAATGGGAAAAAATTTTTACACTCCACTTAGCTGACAAAGGTCTGAAACATAAGGTCCACAAAAACTCACACAACTTAGCAAAAAAGAAACAAAAAGCCCAGTCAAAAAAAGGTGAGGAAGAGTTTAAAAGATAGTTCTCCAAAGAAGAAATATAAAAGGCCAACAGACATATGAAAAAATGTTTAATTCACTTACAATCATGGAAATGCAACTCAAAACCACAATGATATATCACTTTACATCTGTATAAATGGCCATATCAAAAAAAAAAAAAAAAAAAAAAAAAAAAACCATGGGAAGCAACAAGTGCTGGTGTGGATGTGGAGAGAAAGGAAGACTTTTACATTGCTGGTGGGAATGCAAACTGATCCAGCCACTATGAAAAGTTGTGTGGGGGACCCTCAAACTACGGAAAATGGAACTACCATTTGATCCAGCAATTCCACTACTGAGAATCTACCCAAAGGAAATTCTGTTTACTTCCTTGTTTTGTTTTTCCTTTTGTTGGTTTTGATTTTAGGGCTTCTTACAAATTTTTTGGAGTGGAGATTTAGTAGTGGTGTATTACTGAAGACTTGTCTTGTCTGAGAAAGTTCTTAATTTTTCTTCAAAAAGGAAGATCTTTGCAGGGTAAATTGCAGGGTAAAATATTCTTAGCTGGGTTGTGTTTTTTTGTTTTTGGGTTTTGTTTTGTTTTGTTTTTTTTTGAGTTTTTTTAATGAGTGGTTCCAGTCTCTCCTTGTCTTAAGTGTCTCCTCAGAGAAATCTGAAGTCAGTGTAATAGGTTTTCCTTTGTATATTATCTGTTTCCTTTCTCCAGTCAGTTTCATTATTCTTTCTTTGTCTTGGACTCTTAGAAGGTTTACAATGATGTGTCTCACTATGGTTTTCCTATCATTAAAGTATTAAGGTAGTTTGGTGTCTTTTCAGTTTCTTGTCTATTTTCATTTCCTTCTTCAATTGGGAAGTTCTTCATTATTTCCTTAAATATTTTTTTTAGTTTTAATGACTCTTCTTATGGGGTTTTAAGTATTCTAATATTTCCTTTCTTCAAGGTATCTGAAAGATCTCTGAGGCTTTTTTTCTTCCTGTCTTCTTTTGTATTTCTCTCTTTTTCTTTGTTGGTTCTTTTTATGTTGGTGTCTTCAAGATTACTGATTCACTCTTCTATTTTATCTAATGTTTTTGTGGCTTTTCCCTAAATTTTTGAGCTCCTCTATTGCTCTTTTTTATATCCTGGATCTCTTTCGGCCCCTTTCTTAGGGATTAAATCTCATTCTTCTATTCATCAGTTATGTTACTCTTATTGATGCATTCTTTCTTATATTTTTCTACCTCTTCATTTAATTATTTCTGTATTTTTGTCATGCTGAGTTCGAGTTCTCTTAACTCTGAATGCTTTTGTCATGCTGAGTGTGCGGTCTTTGTCTAACAGATAAGGCATTTCTTCCATGTCATCATTATTGGGTTCTGGAGGTTGTCTTTCCTTTGATGATACATTGTGTTTTTTTTTTATAGGGCTTGCAAATGAGTATTTGCATTTTTCCTCCTTCCTGCAGTTTGCTTTTGGACTTGTACTACATAATGGGACACTATCGCTCTTGTCTTGGCTGGTATGGTTGTTGAAAGGCTTATACCTGGTCCTGGATAATTCTGTCTTGAACTTGAGCTGCTTGGTTAAATTTGCAGCTACCACTTGGCTATTATAATGGCTTAATTGTCTAAGAAGGCAATGAGCTGGTTGGTTTGCTTATGTAACTCTCTTCTTCCACCTGTGTGTTTCTCCCCCTCAGACTATGTGGACAAATTCCCTCTCCTGAGGTTTGCTAGGGATTGTTGGTCTCAACTGAGGAGCTGGAGCTTAGAGTGTGCTGGCTTCCTCTTCTCCTCATGGGATGCACCATCTCTGGCACCCTCCCTGCAGTGTCCAATTGCTGTGGTGCACAGTGCAGGGGGACTGGTGCACAAAGAGAGCAGCAGGACCTGCATTTACTAACTCCCTCTTCATCTGGGATGCCACACACTAGGTCTGGTGACCTCCCTTCAGTGTTTAAACACTGAAGCGCACAGCTCAGAGGACCAGGCCTGTGCGAAAATGACTTAGTTCTGCGCTTGCCAGCTCTCCTTTCACATGGGGCACAGGGCACAGAGGCTGGCAACCTCCCTGAAGAGTCTGATCACTGTAACGCACAGTGTAGTGGGCTTGGCACATAGAGATGGTGCCAGGATGTGCACTTGCTAGCTCCCCCTTCACCTGGGACCAGTTGCATATTCACACTAATCTTTAGTCCATCACACATAGTCAGTTCATCAAGATTCCATATGTTTTATATGTTTGTGTGTGTATGTCATTTCTTAATAGGCATATCTCCTCATGAAGTGCAAATGTTGCACAGTGTGTGTAGATATTTCTGTTTTATGGGAATAGGTTCTCTTTCCTAATTTTTCAGAGCACTACATGCTGGTAAATTCCAGTGCAGTTCCCATTTCTGACATGTTCTATGTGAGTCCATCATATTTTATTTGTCCCCCTAGACCTAGGCCTAGACCACTTCCATTTGCTCACTCAGCAAACACTATGCACTAAGCCACCTCACCCAATAATATTCTTAATAATATTCTACTTAGATCTTTGGACTAGTTACTCAGGAGTAGGTCTGCTGGATAATTGGCATGATTATTTACTCAAAGGTACTACCATACTTCAGAGAGTTAGCTCTGGTGTACTCATATCAGTCACTGTTTGTTTCTTATATCTCCACCCACACCTGTTATCCAGTTTTAATTTTGCTGCCTTTTGGAGGTTTGAGGTGGTATCTAACAAAAATTTTAATTTGCATTTTTATTAATATATTGCAAGCATCGGTTTTTCCTTACTATGATTTGATTACTTACATCATTTGCATAGGTTCTACTAAGTTTTTGTTGCTATTGGCTTGTAAAGTATAAGATACAGTTTATATATTACTCTTGTTGGTTGTAGACATAACAAATTCTTCTAATTTGCATTCTGTCTGATAATGCTAGTTGTACTTTGTTGAGCAGAAAATTTTGGATGTCATCTAATACACTATTTTTCATTTTATGATTTATAACTTTCTACATGTCATTTAAATAGTCTCTAACATGCCTAGGTTATAAAAATATTCTTCTATTTTTTCTGCTATTTACTATAGCATTCTATCATTCATAATCAGGTCTATCACATTTTTATCTGTGACATGAAGTAAAGAATCCAGATTTTTTTCCAGATAATGAGTCAATTTACCTAATCCAATGTACTGAACAGTGGATCCTTTATCAGTTTTTAATTTTTCAAGTACAAATAGTATCTGCTCTATTTCTTTTCACTGGTTTACTTATGTTTCAATTTGTTCTTTAGGATGTTCCATAATATTTGTACTGAGAAATGTATGTATTTCTGGACAGAAAGTATACCCTTTGCTTTATCAGGGTTGACTTAGGTCATGGACCTTTGGTAAACATAGAACATAAATGTTATAATAAATGTATCACATTCCTAGAAAGCCAGCAGGAAGTGTGCTATAATTTAGTTCAAAGATTAATCTGTCAATAAATAACATCTTTATAATATGAACTCATTCCATCCAAAAGCATTTTTTAATACTTTTTCATTTAAGACCTTTTATACTGTGATAGTATTTCAAAATTTTATCCCCTGAAAACTTATGTATTATTTTTAGTTCCTAGGTACTTTACAAGAGAAATAAGATATTAGGCTATTAGCAATCACTTTACTTTAACATGAACAAATACCAAGTTGGTTTGGAGAGACTCTGGGGATACTCATCTAAAACCATGAGGAATTTGTGATCATGTTTTTAACTTTGGATCAGCAGAGAAAGATAAATGTACCCAACAAAGAGCGAAACTAGAAACTGGGGATTCCAAACATGGACTGTCAATTGCAGAACAAATTTCAACCCTTGCCCACACACCCTATTAACACCTTGCCCACAGATACTCTCGTTCAACTATCATCACCTTTCGCTTCTCCCTAAGGACTAAATCTTGTGAATCAGTACTGCATCCCATCGTAAAGGAATAGCTATACCCAAAGGAACATGTCATAGTATAAATAAGTATACCAAGTATGCCAAGTAATACCAAGAAGTGAAATTAATTTAAACAATATAAGAGAGCAACATGTTTGCAAATTCCTAGCTACTCTAGGGCATTTAAACAGAATGCAACATTGGCTTCTTAATGCCTACCCTCTATTGTCACAGATTTTTAGAAAACTGCAAGTTCATCCCAGTCTCTTGTTTCATTTATTATTTTAAATAGCACAAACCTCAGAATTCAGTATAAAACTTTTTTACAACACTGAATTTTCAAAACCATAGTTAATTAATATTGGTGAATCTTTTAACCTAATTCTCCATTGTGAATTGTTCATCTTTCTTACAATCATGTTAAATACTATTGTAAAACATAACTTTTGTAAAATACTATTGTGAAATACTAGGATAAATAATATTGTAAAACATAACTTTTAAGCTTTCATATTCATTCAAGTTTCGCATTGTATCTTAATTAAAAGAAGTTTTCCCAGAACTTCTTAGTCTGATTGAAACATTGTGGGTCAGGTAGACCAGATATTTCCTGTGACTCTTAAACTCATGTGTTGACCTAGATCCTACCCACCCCTACCCCTCTGACTTTCTCACATAATTAACCTTTTGGAAATATTTGTGGTTGGCTGCATTCATTGTAATTGAGAAACAGTAGAATCAGTTTTAATGTGTACTCACAGGATCCTATAGTGTACAGTGCTATTCTTTAGTACCAGATGAATTTCCATTACCCTACAGTATACTAATATCCAGATCACTGGTCATTAATTCCTTTGGGAGATCTAGAAAACCCCTTCCAGAGACCACTCTGGGAACATGTCCTATTATAATGATTGCCTGTGGAGTTCCTCTGTGTCATATGGTGGTTAAGTATTTTCTACAATAAAGAGGATTGGGGGAAAGAACTGCAACAGAGGAAATAACTATTTTTAAAAGGTGCTTTTTTTCTCAAGGGTCACAAATTTTCCCTGTAAACCCATGGATAGAACCAAAACTGTATCTTGATCTTTTGAGATAATCCAGTTTCTGATCTAGTTACATTACTCAGTGTGGGTGGGTGATTTAGTTCATGAATCAGTGATATCACAGTCAAACTGGCAAGAACTTCATTCACTATAATAAATTAAAACTTCTGGCATTCAGATAATTTTTTGTCCTGAAATCCTATTTTGTCACAAAGCACCAGTCTATGAATTCGCCAAAAGTTACTTCATC
>PVHY01021030.1:0-24582 GCA_004024945.1 Uropsilus gracilis
ACTGTGGCTGGGAATCTGCCCACCCAGGGCCAGACGGCGCCTGTGCAACCCTTTACACTCGGCCTCCCCCAGCTACCAGCCCCCCCGCCCTGACGTGCTCTCCCCTTGTGTCGCCTGGCAGCTCCGTACTGCTGGCCAGCGGAGTGGGGGTCCCCACACCCTCACCCGACAAGCTCTCCCCTCCTGTTTCCTGGCCAGTCGAGTCAGGGTCCCCCAGCCCCTCACCTCACACACTCTCCCCTGTGTCACTGGCAGGTCGGGCACTGGCGAGCAGAGTCGGGGTCCCCTGCATCGCCCCTCAGGAAGGTGCTCCGGGCGCAGCGCGGGAGGGAGGCCGAGTCCCGCTGCTGAGGGGAGCGCCAGGGCCGGCTCCGCAGCTCAGTGATGAGCAAACCTGGGACCTCGGGAGACAGAGTCGGACCTGAGGGCTTCTGCCCCCGGGGTCCCTCAGGCTCCCTGTCCCTGAGCCCGGACTGTGACTGACTTTGTTCCCCAGGGATGGGCAGGAGCCTGGGTTTTTCTCTCATTAGCTTAATTGGTGCCAATGGAACTTGCCTGTCCCTGAGGCATGAAGTCCCAGTCGTCCCAGCAGTCCTGCTCCTGGCTCCACCCCCAGGGCCTGGAAGCTCCTCAGCCTCCTCCTGGGTCCCTCGCACCCACCTGCAGGGGGAGTTTGGTGAGGTTGCTTCACAGAAGCCAAGCCGGAGTCCATGTACAGGGTGGCGGGACAGTCCCCCAAAAGCCTGTGTACCCCGTGGGGTTGTGCCAGGGAGAAGGGCTGCGGGAGGATGGGGGGCTGGAGATGAGGAAGGAGGGTTGAGGCAGGGACAGAGGAAACAGAAGGGGAAATCCCACAGATGTGAGGACACCAGGGGAGCAAACCGAGTGTCCTGAAGTGTGTGTCCCTGTCACCAGATGTGGTTGAGGTGATTCTGCTCCATCCTTGGTGCCTGTGACTCTGCATCTCCACGTCATCAATGGCTGCAGCTGGTCATGGTGCCCTCAGGGAGGGCAGCTCTCTGGGCCTGAGCTGGGCTCCCTGGCTGATCCTGACCATGACTGCAGAGACTCCTATGCTGGGAAATGACCCTGAGTGTTGGGGTGTGTGCAGGGCGGCCGGGCGAGCAGCAGCACCATGGTTAATAAAACTCCCAGCTCTGGTTATGCCTCAGTATTACCTAGTTGGGGCAAGTGTGTGTGTGTGTGTGTGTGTGTGTCTGCAGTTCAGTCACAGTGACGAAGGCAGGTGCAGTGAGTGACCTTCACCGGGACCCCACCCCAGACTGTGGATATTGCCAGGAGCTGAGTGCCTGCGCCGAGACCTTCTCCCCAAAACCCTCGGCACCCCCACCCATGTGCACACACAGATCTCCATGGTGTCCTGCCCTGGATCTTCGAGGTGGTGTTGCCTGGGACTCAGAGGAGAAAGCAACATCTGTGATGAACTGAGAGCCCATCCACCGTGGGGTCAAGTCTGTTTCCTCCCAGCTGGGGTTCCTGGCTGCAGAGTAGGTGGGTGCCCAAGGGAGCCATCCAACCTCCACTGCCTGCAACTGAGCTATCAGACTTCCCTCACCCACAGGTGAGGCGTGCCATCCCTCTACCCACAGCCACATCGAACCACGAGTCTCCTTGGGGCTCCTGCCTGCTGATTCCTCCAATGCTGCCCTCCCCTGGACCTGTTCCCCAGTGGAGCCATCCAACTCTCCCCACCGGCAGCTGAGCCATCGGTCTCCCCCTGCCACAGGTGAAGTGTGCCATGCCTCCACCCACAGCCATATTGGACTACTGGGCCACTTAGGCCCTGGCACTGTTAAAGACTCTAAGCAAATACACAGCAGCACACAGAGACACGCAAGAACAAAAACAGGGCAGCTAACAGCTGCCACTAACAGCACAAAAAACTTTTTTCTGTGTTGAATGTTATCAAAGTAATTCAAATACAGGCTTGGAAAGCCCAGAAACTAACCACCATAACAACTCAGACACAAGGCAGAAGAAACCACAACCCTGCCTGCAGGTAAGAACCTGGAATTTGGGTTTGCATATCAAAGACCTCTAGCTATTTAGAGTCTCCTGCAAAGACTCAGGTTTAACAGCCCAGCTGCTCACAGAGAGCCAGATTGCAGAGAGGACCTTCAGGATGTCAGGGCAGACCCCACAGCTCAGAAACACAGGTGCTGTTGATGGGCACCAGTGCAGACAAGGAAAGGACTTATCTCTGCAGTCAGCTAACAGAAACAAGAAATAATCTAGACACAAAAGCAGAATTAATCACAACCGAGTAATGACAACATGCCAAACAATACCAGAGCAGCAGTTGCTCAATACATAGATCAAGCCCGAAGAAGAGGAAGGAAGGAAGAAAAATATAGACACTCAAGTAAGCCCAAAGGGAGACAATTCATCACCAAGGATAACCAATCTCCAGAAACCAACAAGGATGACATCGAAGAAATGCCCTATGTATCAGATAAAGAATTCAGACACAACATGATAAAAGCACTCAATGAGATCAGAGAAATAGAAAAATATAAAAAAGAATGCAGCAAAATGAAAGTTATCACCATTGAACAGAAGAGATTGAAAAACTAAACAATAATTAAACGAGATACAGTTTATAAGAGGAGCAATAGAAGAGCTCAAAAATGCAGGGAAAAGTCATGAAAGTAAACTAGAAGAAATTGAAGAATGAACCAGCACGCTAGAGGATACAGAGAGAACAAAGAGAGAAAAAGAGAGAAAAACAAAGTAAGAAAACAGAAAAAAAATCAGCGATCTATCACATACCTTAAAGAAAAGAAATATAAGAATAATTGGAATCCCAGAAGGAGAAGAGAAATACATAGGAAATGAAAGACTTTTTAAACGCAATAATAAAAGAGAATTTCCCAAATCTGAAGAATGAAATGAAAATAGATGTACAGGAAGCAAAAACAACACCAAACTACTTTAATGAAAGAAAAACTACAGCAAGATACATCATTGTAAAACTTCCAAGAACCCAAGATAAAGAAAAAATCATGAGAATGACTAGAGAGAAGAAACAGATAACCTGCAAAGGAAAGCCCATTAGGCTGACCTTAGATTTCTCTGAAGAGACACTCCAAGCAAGGAGAGAATGGAGCCACATCTTCAAAAGAATCCAAGACAAAAAGAGCCAGCCAAGAATACTCTACCCTGCAAAGCTGTCCTTTTATGAAGGAAAAGTTAGAACCTTCTCAGACAAACTATCCAGAAATTTGCTACCACCAACCCCCCACTCCAAGACCAAAGCCCTCAGAAGAACAAACAGAATGAATAAAAGAAGAAAACTAAAACAGAACCCCAAATTACCACCATTAAACCAATGTTAGGACCCCAAACATCAATAATCATTCTAAATGTCAATGGTCTAAAGACATCAATCAAAAGACACAGAGCTGTAGACTGGATTGAAAGACAGAACTCAACATTTTGCTGCATCTAGGAAACATATCTGATCCTTAAAGATAAGCATAGATTGAAGGTAAGAGGATGGAAAACAATTCTACAAGCAAACATGCCTCCACCCCCCCAAAAAAGGCAGGGGTAGTTATTCTTATAGCAGACAAAGCAGATTTCAAAATAAAAAAAGTGACAAAGGATAAAGACAGTTATTACCTAATGGTTCGGGGTTCAACCCACCAAAAAGACATAACAATTATCAACATATATTCACCAAATGAGGAAGCACCAAGATTCATAAGAGAGCTACTAGCAGAACTGAAAACAAATAATGGCCAAAACACATATGTAGTAGGAGATTTTAACACCTTATTCTCACCAATGGACAGATCAACAAAAACTTTAAAAGAAGACCTAGACCAAATGGACCTAATAGATATCTATAGGACACTGCACTCCCATGGTAAGGATTATACCTTGTTCTGAAATGCACATGGATCCTTCCCTAAAATTCACCACATATTAGGACACAAGGCAAACTTGAACAAATACACAAAAGTTAAAATTACAACAACTTTTTTTCAGATCATAATGGCATCAAACTAAAAATTAACAACGAAGAGAAAGCAAGAAGAGTGTCCAATACATGGAGACTGAACAATATGCTACTAAATGAAGAATGAGCAAATGAAGATTAAAGATGAAATTAAAACCTACTTTGAAACAAATGACAAAGAAGACACAATATTCCAAAGTGTCTGGGACTCAGCAAAAGCTTATCTAAGAAGTTTCATAGCAATTCAGGTCCATATCAAAAACCAAGAAACTAACCAAAGAAATAACATAATCTCCCAACTTGAAAAATTAGAAAAAGAGCAACAGGAAAAGCCAAAACCCAGTGGAAGGCAAGAAATAATAAAAATAAAAGAAGAAATAAATAACCTAGGAACCAAAAAGACTATCCAGAAGATCAACAAAACCAAGAGCTGGTTCTTTGAGAAAATAAATAAAATTGATAAATCCCTCACAAAGCTCACAAAGAAGAGAGAACATTCAAATAAACAGGATCACAAATGAAAGAGGAGAAATTACAACAGATACAAAAGAAATCCAAAGGATAATCAGAGACTACTACGAACATCTATATGGAAACAAATACAACAACCTGGAAGAGATGGACAGATTCTTGGAAAAATACAATTACCCAAAAGTCAACAAAGAAGAAATAGGGAACTTAAACAAATCACAAGCAGTGAAATTGAAGCAGTCATCAAAACTCTCCCGAAAAACAAGAGCCCAGGACCAAATGACTTTTCAAATGAATTCTACTGGACATTCAGAGATGAAATAATGCTTGCAGTACTAAAACTTTCCCAAATTGAGAAAGAAGGAAAACTGTCAAACACATTCTACGAAGTAAACATCACTGTCACACCAAAACCAAATAAGGACAGCACCAAGAAAGGTGCTAGACCAAGAAAGGAGATAGACCAATCTCCCTAATGAACACGGATATAAAAATTTTAAGCAAAATCCTGGCAAACTGAATCCAACAATGCATAAAAAGCGATATTTACTATTACCAAGTGGGATTTATCCCAGGGGTGCAAGGATGGTTCAACATCCAGAAATCAATAAACATAATCCACCACATCAACAAGGAGGAAAACAAAACCCATATGATCATATCAATAGATGCAGAGAAAGCATTTGACAAAGTCCAGCACCCATTCATGATAAAAGGCCATTGAAAAATTGGGGATCAAAGGAACATACCTCAATATATTAAAAGCCATCTATGACAAACCTACAGTTAAACATCATCCTGAATGGGGAAAAACTAAAATCATTCCAATTAAGATCTGGAACCAGGCAAGGATACCCACGCTCTCCACTAGTTTTTAGCATTGCACTGGAAGTTCTTGCCAAGGCAATAAGAGAAATATATAAAAGGGATACAAATTGGAAAAGAGGAACTGAAGTTATCATTATATGCAGATAACATGATTCTTTATATAGAGAACCCTAAAAAATCTACAGAAAAACTTCTTGAAACAATCAACTAGTTCAGTTAGGTAGCCGGTTACAAAACCAACACACAGAAGTCTGTAGCTTTCCTATACGTAAAAAGTCAAACAGAAGAAGAAATAAAAAAAAATCCCATTTACCATCACACTAACAAAACATGTGAAAGAACTATACAAAGAAAACTTTAAAACACCGGTAAAAGAGATAGAAGAAAACATAAGGAAATTGAAAGACATTCCCTGCTCATGGATTGGAAGAATTAACTTCATCAAAATGGCCATCCTATCTAAAGCAATCTACAGATTCAATGCAATCCCTATAAAAATTCTAATGACATTCTTTAAAGAGATAGAGCAAAAATTCCTGAAATCGTTATATGGAATAACAAAAGACCTCGAATATCAAAAAGCCTCCCAACTAAAAAACAAAAACAAAATGGAGGCATTACTATCTCAGATTTCAAATTATTCTACAAAACCATAGTAATTAAAACAGCTTGGTGCTGGTACAAAACCAGACAGCCAGGCCAATGGAACAGGATTGAGTTCCCTGAAATAAAACCACACATATTTAATCATCTAATCTTTGACAAAGGAGTGAAAAAATTACAATGGAACAAGGACAGCCTCTTCAATAATTGTTGCTGGGAAACTGGATCAAGACATGCAAAAAAAATGAACCAAGATACCTCCCTAACACCATGTGAAAAACCAACTCAAAATGCATAAAAGACTTGAATGTAAGACTTGAAACCATAAAATCTAGAAGAAAACTTGGGCAAATCCCTTCATGAGTTACAATTCAGAAATTCATTTCTTGATACATCTATAGCCGAAAAAACAATGAAAGAAAGCATAAATAGCTGGCACTACATCAAACTAAAAAGCTTCTGTACAGCAAACGAGACAACAGACAAAACAAAAAGAAACCCAACTGAGTGGGAGAAAATTTTTGACCTCCACAAAAGTGATACAGGATTGATAACAAAGATCCATAAGGAACTCACACAACTTAACAACAACAACAAAAAACCAAGAAGCCCAGTCAAAAAATGGGGAGAGGAACTAAAAAGACTCTTCTCTAAAGAGGAAATACAAATGGCCAACAGGCACATGAAAAAACGGTCAATGTCACTGGCAATCTGAGAAGAGGAAATCAAAACCACAATGAGATACCACCTCACACCAGCAAGAATGGCTCATAAAAACAAAAAACAAATAAAGTGTGCAGCAACAAGAGCTGGCAGGGATGTGGAGAGAAAGGAACACTCTTACACTGCTGGTGGGAATGTAAACTGCTCCAGCCACTGTGGAAGGCAGTGTGGAGGACCTTCAGACTAATGAAAATGGAACTGCCATTTGACCCAGCAATTGCTCTTTTTGGAATCTATCCAAAGGAGACTCAATGTGGATTCAAAGGGACACCTGTATTCAGATATTTATAGCAGCACTATTTATATTTGCAAGGACATGGAAACAATCCAAGTGTCCTAAAACAGGCAAATGGATGAAAAAGAGGTGGTATATATACACAATGGAATATTACTCATCAATTAAAAACGACAAATTTGGTGATTTATGATAACATGGATGTACCTAGAAGAAATCATATTCACAGAAACAAGTCAGAAAGCAAAAGACAGAATCCAAATGATTTCACTAATATATGGGACATAGGAAAAACAAAAGGCCAGGAGGAAAAGTCAAAACAAGCTAAAAAACAAATTGAAGTTCACAACTTGGGGAGGGGGAAAGTTAGGGGGTAGGGAGTGATCAGGGAGGTGAGAGCCCTGGGGATTACAAAGATGCAAAATAATTATATATATAATAAACTATTTAATGAAAAAGTAAGTCAGTCATTAGTCAGATAGTTATCAGTAAGTCAGTCATCAGCCAGCGAGTCAGTCAGCCATCAGATCTCAGTCAGCCATCAGACGTCAGTCAGACAGTCATTAGTCAGTAAGTTATTTAGTCAGTCATCAATCAGTCATCAGTCAGTCTTTAGTCAATCAGTCACAAATCAGTCATCAAGTCAGTCAGTATTAGTTATCATTCAGTCAGCCATCAGTCATTCAGTTAGTCTTCATTCAGTCATTATTCAGTCAGTTATCAGTCAGAGAATCATCAATCAACTAGTCCTAAATCAGTCATCAGTCGGTTATCATAAGTCAGTTGTGGTCATCATTAAGTCAGTCATCCACCTGTCAGTCAGTAGTCATTCAATCAGTCATCACTCTTTCACTCATCAGTCAGTTACCAGTCATCACTGAGTCAATTATCAACCAATCAGTCAGTCATCAATCATTCATTCATTAATCATTCATTAGTCAGTCATTCAGTCATCAGTCACTGTGTCATCAGTCAGCTGTCAATCAGTCAGTAGTTAGTCAGCAGTCAGTCAGTCATCATTCAGTCAGCCGTCAGTCAGTCATTAGTCAGTCATTCAACAGATATCAGTCAGTTAGTCATTAATCAGTAAGACATCAGTCAGCCAGTTATTAGTCATTCAGTCATTCAGTTAGTCATCAGTCACCAGTTCATTATCATTCAGTCATCATTTAGTCATTCTTCAGTGAATCAGTCATCAGTTAGTCTTCAGTCATGAATCAGTCATAATTCAGTCAGTCATCAATTAGTAAGTCATCAGTCAGTCAGTCAGTCAGTCAGTCAGTCAGTCAGTCAGTAGTCAGTCAGACAGGCAGTCATCATTTGTCAGCCAGACAGTGTTCATTCAGTCATCATTCAGCCAGTCATCAGTCATTAGTCAGTAAATCAGTAATAAATCAGTCATCAGTCAGGCAATAATTAGTCAGTGAGTCAGTCATTAGTCAATCAATCATTGTCAGTCATCAACCAGTCAGTCATCATTCAATCATCATTCAGTCATTAGTCATTCAATATTAGAGAGTCATCATTCAATCAACCATCAGTCAGTCAGTAGTCAATCAGACAAGAAGTCATTATTCATCAGTCAGTCAGTCATCAGTCATCAATCTGTTAGTCAATCCTCAACTAGTCAGTCATCCATCAATCATCATTCAGTCAGTCATCAGACATCATTTAATCAGTCATCAGTCAGTTGGTCAATCATTAGACAATGAATCAGTAATCAGTCACCAGTCAGTCATTAGACAGTCAGTCATCATTCAGTTGTCAGTCATCATTAAATCAGTCATCAGTCAGTCAGAGGTCAGTAGTCAGTCATCATTCAGTCATTAATTAGTCATGCATGGGTCATAAATCAGTCAGTCGGTCAGTCATTAGTCATTAAGTAGTAATAAGTCATCATTATATCAGCCATCAGTCAGTCAGTCAGTAGTCAGTCAGAGAGTCAGTCATCATTCATCAGTCAGTCTTCACTCACTCATCATTCAGTCAGTCATCAGTCAGTAATCATTCATTCAGTCAGTTATCATTCAGTCAGTCTTTAATTAGTCAATTATTTGTCATAAGTCAGTCAATCAGTCATCACATCTATCAGGCAGTCATAATCAGTCAGTTAGTAGTCAGTCAAACAATCAGTCATCAGTCAGTCTTCATTCAGTCATCATTCACTCAGTCATCAATCAGACATTCATCAATCTGTTATACAGTCAGTGCTCAAGCATTCAGTCATCAGTCAGTTATTCTGTCAGTTGTCAGTCATCAATCTGTCAGCAGTCAGTCATTCAGTTGTCATTTAGCCAGTTGTCATTGTCAGTCATTGATTAGTCAATCATCAGTCATAAATCAGTCAGTTATCAACCAGTAAGTCATCAGTTAGTAATTAGTAAATCATTTAGTATTAGTCATCATTCAGTCAGCCATTCATCATCAGCTAGTCACCATTAGTCAGTCAGTCTTTAGTCAGTCATCATTCAGTCAGTCATCATTCAGTCAGTCATCAGTCACACAGTCATCAATCTGTTATTCAGGCAGTCATCAACTAGTCAGTCATCAATCAGTCATCATTCAGTCAGTTGTCACACATCGTTCAATCACTTACCAGTTGGTCAGTCATTAGTAAGTCAGCAATCAATCAGTCATTAGTCAGATAGTCATCAGTTATTTAGTCAGTCATCATTCAGTGAGTTGTCAGACATCATTTAGTTAGTCTTCAGTCAGTCATCATTCAGTCAATCATTAAGCCATCAGTCAGTCATCAGTCAGTCATTAGTCAGTTGATCAGTCATTGGTCAGTAGTTCAGTAAAAAGTCAGTCATCAGTCAGTCAGTCAGTAGTCTCTAATCTTTCAGTCAATCATTAATTAGTGAATCATCAGTCATAAATCAATCAGTTATCAGTCTGACAATCATCAATCTATTATTCAGTCAATCAGTCAGTCATCAGTCAGTCTGTCAGTAGTCAGTCAGTCATCAGTATTCATTCAGTCTTCATTCAGTCATTCATCAATCAGTCTTCAGTTAGGTATGATTCAGTCAGTCATCAGTCAGTCAATCATCAGTCAGTCAGTCATCATTCAGTCAGTCATTAGTCAATCATCACTCAGTCATCTGTCTGTCATCAGTCAGTCATCAGTCATCAATCAGTGAATCATCGTCATCAATCAATCAATCAGCCATCAGTCAGTCAGTCCTCAGTCAGTTACCAGTCAGTCAGTCATCAGTCATTAGTCATTTAGTCATCATTCATTCAGTCATCAGTCCACCAGTCATCAGTCATAAAATAGTCATCATTTAGTCAGTCTTCAATCAGTTGGTTATCATTTGTCAGTCAGTCTTCAGTCAATCATTCAGTCATCAGTCAGTCATCAGTCATCATTCAGTGAATCATCAGTAATATCTCAGTCAGTCATCAATCAGTCAGTTATATTAGTCACTCAGTCAGCCATTAATCTGTCAGTCTGTCATTAGTCAGTCATTCAGTCAGTCATTAGTCATTCATTCAGTTATCAGTCATCAGAAATATCTAAGTCAATCAGTTATTAATTACTCAGTTGTGATTAGTCAGTCATCAGTAAGTCAGTCAGTCAGTAATCAGTCATCAATCACCCAGTTATCATTCTGTCAATCATCAATCAATTAGTCACCAGTTAGTCAGTGATTGGTCAGTCATTCATTCAGTCATCAATTTTTACTCAGTCATTAATCAGTCAGTCATCATTCAGTCAGTACTCAATAAACCAGTTGTCAGGTAGTCTTCAGTCAGAGTGTAAATCAGTAACAAATCAGTCAGCCATCAGTCAGTCATTTGTCAATAGTTTTTCAGACATCACTTAATCATCAATAAGCTGTCTATCAGTCATTCAGTTATCAGTCAGTCAGGCATTAATCAGTCATCTGTTATTTAATTCTCAGTCAGTCATCAGTCAGCCAATCATCGATCACTAAATCATCATCAGTCAGGTATCAGTCAGCAGTCAGTCATCAGTCCTAGGTCTGTCAGTCATTAATCAGTCAGTCATCAGTCAGTAATCATACATTCAGTTAATAGTCATCTATCATTTAGTCAGTCATCAGTGAGTCAATCATCAGTCACTTAATCATTAGTCTTATTTCTTAGCAGCAGTGAGGCAGTCATCAATCAATCCATCAGTCATCATTAGTCATCAGACAATCATTACACCAGTCACCAGTCAGTCATCAGTCATCAATCATGAATCAATCTATGAAATATCAGGCAGTCATCAATCAATAATCTTAATCCAAGCTTCCTCATTTCTGTGGCATCTACTCTGGCACCATCACCATGAACGTGAGAGTGAGGGCAAGAGTGGAACCCATTGGGACCCTGGGAGGGCCCGTTGTGGTGCCCGTTCCAGAATGTCATGGTCACAGTGGACTTTCAACTGTATTACACAGTGACTGGTTTCTGTGTGGGGAGGAAAGATGAGCCCCTTCTGCTCAGTCACTTTGCTCGTTCTGTGTTCAACGTCACTTCCCATCTGTGGTTTCCATTTTTGGATTCTTTCTAGTGAGTTTTAAAATATCCTAATATTTCTTGATCTTCTGGGCCGACTGCTGGGATGTGTGACTTCTGGCCAATCAAGAATTTTTGAAAATGTTGTTCTTCAACACCGGTAATTATATAAACAAATGACCAATGACCCAGAGTAAAAAGAAATAACAAATAAATAACTTAGAAACACAAATAAGAAAAATCAGAAGTCAGTGATTTTATTGTGTCTGAATACATACAAACTCGAGACTTTTTTAGTACATTAAGATGCTGTTTTATTTACATAAATGTATTAATTATGTCACCAACAGGCATCAAATATGTTGAAAACAAGCAGTCTTGGCATATGTTTATAACGATCTGATTCAGCATCTTACTTCGATGTCCATACTAAAGCCTGAGTTCTTTGCACACATGTCATCGGTGACGTGTCCCAGTGTCGATGTTACACAACAAGCTGCGCATCAGCAGGGGGAGTGAAAGTGCCCATTGTGTACACAGAGAACCGCAGGGCCAGGCCAGGCATCCACCAGGAGCCGGGGACCAGGTCCTGCATCATCCAGCTGTGCCCGCTCACCTCACACCAGGGGTCAGGGGGTGCCCCGCAGGGCGCTTGCAGGGGTTGGGGTATTCGTGCTGGGACCACCTGTTCCATGACATGCACTGCTGTTCCTGCATAGGCGGAGGGCATCTCAGCTCCCTATTCAAATTCTCCCCAAACATTTGGGTCCCCATAGACAGTCCTGTCACTCGACTGCACTTCCAGTCCCTGATACTCCCTGCTTTCTGTGTCTGGAAGGAGAGGGCAGTGCAGGCTCTCCCTGGGGGTGTCCACTGTCCCTGGCCGCGGGTCACATGCTCTGCAGACATGGAGAAGGGCCAGCACTCAAGGACAGTCACAGCCAGCAGCGCTCGGCAGTTAGCCACCCCCGTGGGATGATCTCTGCCAGATGTGCTTCCCCGGCCCATGGCTGCTGGCAGGACAGCTCTGTCCCATTTCAGGAGATCTGTAGTCCTGGGTTTGGGGGGTCCTGAGACTAAGGGTTGAAGACCCCAGTAGGGCCACTCTTGGTCCAGGAAGGTTCTGGCCAACGGGAGAAAGCACAATTCTGCCTGCACCCTCAGCCCAGGTCACCCTGGGGATCCAGAGTAGACCTCACATGGACAGAGGCTCTGCCAGCCTCGGGAGAGCAGACAAGGTGTCTGGAGGGGTTCTGGTGCCACAGGGGGTCCCAGTGCTGCCTCTCAGGCGGAGAGACACAGCCGGGGACACCCACCGCATAGAAGGCTGGATGTCAATCCCTGCTGTCCACGCAGTCTGTGCATCAGTACAGATGTGAGAGCAGACAGAGACATGAATGCCAGCCCCATTGTAACTTGTTGTGTGACCTACTCCACAGTGAGCCTTTCCTGCAGGGTCCTGAGGAGATGGTGTGAGGGGTGAATAGGGGCAGTAGATGCAAGAAGAGGGAGGGATGATGAAAGACAAGGAAATTCCAGCAGACAGGAGGACACCAGGGGAGCAAACTGAGTATCCTGAAGTGCGTGTCCCTGTCACCAGATGTGGTTGAGGTGATTCCATCCTCGGCGCCTGTGACTCTGCATCTCCACATGAGCAACATCTACAGCTGGTCATGGTGCCTCATCACTGCTGAGAGGGCAGCTCCCTGGCCCTGAGCTGGGCTCCCTGGCTGGTCCTGACTGTGACCGCAGAGACTCCCATGCTGGGAAACAACCTCGAGTGTTGGGGTGTGCGCAGGGTGGCCGAGCGAGCAACAGCAGCCACAGCCAGTGAAACTCCCAGCTCTGGTTATGTCTTGATATTACCTAGTTGGGGTGAGTGTGTGTGTGTGTCTGCAGTTCCCTCAGAGACAGTGAGGAGGGTGGGAGCAGTGAGTGACCTTCCCTGGGATCTCACCCCGGGCTGTGGATATTGCCAAAAGCAGGCCATCAGGGCTGAGATCCTTCTCCTCAAAGCCCTCAGCACCCCATCTCTGTGCACACATGGGTCTCCACGGTGTCCTGCCCGGGAGCAGTGAGGCTGTGTTGTCCAGGACCTAGAGTTGGAAGCAGCATCTGTGATGAGCTGAGAGCTGACCTCTGGCCTGTCCACCACAGGGTCAGGTACGTGTACTCCCAGCCTCAGAGAGGGAAACACCTGAGCCAGTCGGGCATGCCTGGATGGAAAGCCCTGGGAGTGTCCATGGGGCGAACAATGAGCACCCAGTCTCTGTGGGGTGTCCATGGGCCAGGATAACATGGCTGCCACGTCTTCTAGGAAGGTAGAATGAGCTCAGCTCAACTTTGTGAAGAAGAACGAGCTACTGTTTTCCTTTCAGATCTGCACACAGCAGGGCTGAGCTCGTGACAAATGTCTGAGCAGTAATGACACTCCATGGACAAGTTCTTCCAGGCCAGCATGACTGTGACAGGCGTCACTTGGGTGCTGTTACCCTGGAGATGGAGCCTGGTCTAAGGCTGGATCCTACTCGCAGGAGCTGCTGTGTCACAGGCGCTGACAGACCTTAGTCAGGGCTCAGCACAGTGGTTATAATGAATGACAGGGACGCCTGGACCCTGGGAATAGCTGTGGGTGTGCTGAGGTCACAGCTTCCATGGGCTCATGCAGAATCTAACGCAAGGGAAAGAATGACACAAACTCAGATACCTCAGAGCCCAGGAAAAACGAATTTTCCCTCCAGGACAAGAAATGTGAGCATTTACACAGAAACCTCTGTTTCTGTTCCTGAGAGAGGGGAAGACCCTCAGCCAGTACCATCCCCACAATCAGCCTGTCAAAGAGCAGAACCACTCTCCCAGCACCAGGTGTTGCTTCCCTAGGGCAAGGGAAGGCCACGGCCAGCGCCATTCCCAAGACCAGCCTGGCGATGTGTGGAACCAGCATCACACACTGGGATCTCCAGCGATTACAGTTCCTGAGAGACCTGGTATATGTGCTTCAACAACCATGCTGGCCAATACAAGAGCCATTTTATCCCAATACATACAGCAACCCCAAAAGCAGACCACAGAGAGGAGGAAAACTGCAAATACTCAATCAAATCCTCCAGGAAACAACACATCACCATAGAAAAGAAAACCCACAGAACCCAGTAAAGATGACATAGAAGATCAAAATGACCAACAAAATGACAACTTCAAACTCTCAAATATCAACAGTCACTCTAAATGTTAATGGTCGAAACTCATCAATCAAAACACAGAGTTGCAGACTGGATCTAAAAACAGAACCCAACAATCTGTTGCCTCCAGGAAACTCATTTGATATCTAAACACAAGCAAAGACTGAAAGTGAAAATAATCCTATGAGCAAATGACCCTCCTCCCCCAAAGAAGGGTAGCCAGTTTTATAGCAGATAAAGTAGATTTCAAATTTTAAAAATGACAAAGGACAAGGAAGGTCACTACTTAGTGATTAAGGGGTTAATTCACCAGAAAGACATAACAATTGTTAATGTATAGTCACCAAACGAGGGAGCACAACATTTCATAAGACAACTACTAGTGGAACTGAAACCGAACATGATGAAAATAGATAAATGGTAGGAGAATTTAACATTCCACTTTCCCCAAAGGACAGATCAACAAGATAGAAACTGCACAAGGAAACAAAAGCTTTAAAAGAAAGTTCAGACCAAATGGACATAATAGATATCTATAGGACACTGCACCCACAAGGAAAAGAATATACTTTCTTCTCAAATGCACATGGGTAAGTCTTCAAAACTGACCATATACGAGGCCACAGGAAAACATGAATACACAAACACTAAAGTAGTACCAACTTTTTTTCTCTTATCATGAAGTTATCAAAGTAGAAATTGACAGTTAAAAGAATGTAAGAAGTGTGTACAGTACATGGAGGTTGAAAAACATGCTACTGGAGGACCAATGGGTAAATGAGGAAATCAGAGAAGAAATTAAAATTTACATAGAAACAAATGATAAAGATGACACACCATTTCAAAATGTATGGAACTCAGCAAAAGCAATAATTAGAGGCAAAATCATAGCAGTACAGGCCCTTATCAAAAAGTAAGAAATAACCCAAAGAAATAATCTAATTTCACAACTTGAGCAACTAGAAAAAGAACTACAAAAAGTCCAAAACTCAGCAGAAAACAGGAAATGATAGACATCAAAGCAGAAATAAATAAAAGAAAAACCAAAAAGACAACCCAGAAGATAAACAAAACCAAAAGCTGGTTCTTGGAAAAAATAAACAAAATTGATATACCTCTAGCGAGACTCACAAAAAAGGAGGGGAGAAAACTCAAATCAGCAGTATTACAAATGAAAGAGGAGAAATTACAACTGACAAAGCAGAAATCCAAAGTACAATTAGAGACTAATATGAGCATCTTTATGCAAAAAAATACAGCAACCTGAAATCCTCTCACCCCATCCTGTGGGATGCTCAACCCCCTGGGTCTCAGGGTTGCTCTGGGTTTGCAGTATCTTAGCTGTTGGGTTTTCTGTCTTCTGGCTGGAAGCTTCCTCTCTGCTGCCTGTCTTGCTCTTTCTGGCCCACTTGATTGTCTCCTACCCTGTGGTTCCATGTTGTGCACAGCACAGCAATTTGCCTTGTTCACAGCTGAGCAGTATTCCAGAGACACTCGTGTTTCACCATCACCCCCAGCATAGGGACCCAACTCACCAAATAAGGGGCAGAGGGACAGGGTGGAGAGAGGACAGAGTTCAGCTTTCTGCTGCCTCCAGGAAACACACCTGAGTGCCAAAACCACAGTTTTCCATGAAAAGCATCTACATTATATTGTTAATGTTTATCACCAAGTTCCTGTTGTCACCCGACAGTGGGAATTGTGACCAGACAAGTTTGTTTCCTTTAATGTATAAATGGAAATAATGGCAATGACATCCACCTGCTATTCTCCAGGTCTGGGGGGGCGGGGGGTGGGAGCTTGGCCGCTAGCATCTGCTCTCACCATGATGAGGTCCACACACTGATCATGTGTTTCTGGGTGCCCCCTTCCCAGTAAGCTCCATGTTGTGCTCAAGGTTGATGATTATTTTTGGTTCATTAAAAAAATATTTTCAGCATTAGTGCTTTATATTTTCATGCCTGTGTCTACTGCATTCCAGTCACCACTGAGAGTCCTGTTTGCCTCCTGTTCAACATCCAACCCTTCATCCCTGTCCCTATCCTCTCTCCCCTGGTTTCTACAGATAGGGGCCAGGTTCTGATTTTCTGTTTCATTTCAATCATTTGCTTTCATCAATTGACAGATTGAAGTACTGCAGCATCATTTGTGTCTGACTGTGTCATGCAGCATCTCACCATGAGGGCCTCCTCACAGTTGCAAATACTAAAGACCTTTTGTTCCTTCTATGCCTCCGTCCCAAGCCATTCTCTGTGTGTGCACCAGCCTCACTGTTCTTTCTAATTCATCTGTTTATGGCACTTGGTGTGTTTCCATGTCTTCACTGTTTGACTAGAATAGAATCTTGTTTCCACAGTGACTGCAGGGATGTTGGTGATGGAGAATTTTTTCCCCTTATTCTTTTTACTTTGATTGAATTGTCTCTTTTGCTTGTGGAATTGGTAAAAAAAAACTCTGAAGGTGAAATCAAGCAGTTTACTGTCTATTTTTTCAGTGTATTTTATTGTCTTACTCTAAAGTACATGTTCATTTTGTACACAACATCATATAATGGTTTAGTTTCATTCATTTATGTGTGGTGGCCAATTTCCCAAGCACCATTTATTGAACTGACTCCTTAATCCATTGTTTCTATTTGTGAGGTTCTGTTGGACTCTTAGTTCTTGTTCCATTCATCCATGAATTTTGTTTTCCCAAATCACATGCTGTTTGGATTACTATCACTTTGTAGTATAGTTTGAATCAGGGAGAATGAAACCTCTATTTTATTCTTATGCTCAGGATTGCTTAGTAAAGTTCTCTTTTGCTTTCCTACAAATGTTAGGTATTTTTGTTCTAATTCTGAGAAGGATGCCATTTGCACTTTGGTAGGCATTGCTTGACTTTGTATATTCTTTTATGGACAATGGTCATTAGGAAAAATGTCATTTCTACTAACTTATAAGAAAAGATTATTTTCCAAATTCTTTGTATTTTTTTTGACTTATTTTGACACCATCATGGATCTCAGTGAGGTTTGACTCTTGGATGGCATTTATCCCTGGGTATTTCCTTCTTGTAAATGTCACTGTAATGGCTTATCATTGTTTCTCCTTCTGATTGTGTTTTCCTGTGCATAGAAACACACAGACTTGTCTGGTGGCTTTTCATGTGGACTTTACATGGTTTGTTTATTATTTTCAATTTTGGTGTTATTCAGGGAATGTGTGTAAGAATCCATGTTACCTGCACTGGTAAAGTTTAAGTTCTTTTTTGTGCAGGTACATTTCATGGCTGTGACCTGCCTGACCCCTCACCAGGACCTTTAGTACTTGCTGCACACCTACTGAGTGTCCCTTCTGTCTGTTCCTGGTTCCCATCATATATTATCAAGAGCAACAAGGAAATTTCAGCTCATTCCCATCGGATGGCCTGTCCCAGACACCTAAACCCATCAGTTTTTTGGAAGTAAAATTGAATATTTATGACAAGGCAGCATGATGGTTATTTACAAATCTAGATGTTCTCTGACCTGGTGATCAACATTCACTTAATTCATATCATCTCAGAATAGGGAAATTGTATGTAGTCACAGAAGACTTTTATAGAAACAGACACTTGAATTAAAGTATTAATTAATGTAAATCCAATTGTACATGGAAACCATTATATTAAAAGAAGATGCATGATTCTTACATTTTGGCCATAATCCCCTTGATCAGCCTCCGCATAGCCGTCTTCATGGCTTGGTTCCTCAGACTGTAGATGATGGGGTTAAAGGCCGGGGGCACCACCGTGTAGAACATGGAAATCACCAGGTCAGAAATGGACGGAGTCTCTGAAGTTGGCTTCAGATATGCAAAGAATCCTGTAGAGAGAAACAGAACCACAACCACCAGGTGGGGGAGGCAGGTGGAGTAGACTTTGGCTTTCCCTTCTGTGGATGGGATCTTCTGTACAGCAGAGAAGATGTGCACGTAGGAGATGACGATGAAAATGAAACAGCACATAAACACCATCACACTTATGAAAATAGGTACAAGTCCGTTCATTAAATTTTCTGAGCTTGAAATAACCAATAACTGGGGGACATCACAGAAGAACTGATGGACCACATTGGACCCACAGTAAGACAAGGAGAAGGTCCCAGCTGTGTTCATGATAGAGATAACACATCCACCCAGCCAGGACACAACTGCCAGCTGCACACACCTGTCCCTGCTCATGAGGACGTCATAGTGCAGGGGGTGGCAGATGGCAGCGTAGCGGTCAATGCTCATCACTGTGAGGAGGTGCAGCTCTGCACCTACTGACATAACCATCACGAAGACCTGGAGCACACAGCCTGGGAAGGAGATGGAGCTGCTGTGCGTCACAGAGTTGGCGATGGACTTGAGCACTGTAGCTGAGATGAGGCAGAGATCAATGAGGGACAGATTCCTCAGGAAGAAGTACATGGGGGTGTGTAGATGCGGGTCAAGAGTGGTGATGACCACGATGAGCAGGTTCCCCAGAAGGGCGCATAGGTACATCAGGGAGAAGAGCAGAGGCTGCAGAAAGTCCATGTTTTCGGTGGTGGGAAACCCCAGGAGGATAAACTCTGTCACCACGGTGAGGTTCATGGCCATGGGAGACATGGTCCCTGTCAAACAATAAAAGGAACAAATATGTCAAATACTCCAATATCCACCTTAAGTTACTTATTAACATATACTCATATTTCCCATGGTATCACTCCTTCTAGCTACCGCTGAGTCTGTCATTATCTGAGTCACTTAGTCATGCAGCCACTCGCTGCACCTTCTGTGACTTGCTCTTATCGAAATAACCCAGCGTGTTCCTGAAATTGGAGGACTGAAAATTTGAAGTGTCCTCCACAAAATTTGCACAAATATGATCTCCTGTCTGTCAGCAACCCCAGGAGACAGGCTCCCACTACCCTGCCTTCCTGCCCCTTCCTCCTGCCCTAGGACCCATGTCTCAACTCAGCAACCTTTTAGCTGGTCAGCAGCCTGAATGCAGGGACCACACAGTCACCCTCATCCATTTAGATGGCCATTCCCCTCCTGCCCCTATATCCCTCAGGCAGAGACCTTCCCACAAGGTCAGCTGTCTGCAGAGAGGACAGGGAGCCTTTGAAGGACTGGGTTCCCATCCACAGAGACCCACCACTGTCTGCAGTGACCGGTCTACTGTTCATCGTCCCCACGGCATGAGAGATGATGACCGTTTTTGTCCATTTCCCACCCCAGGGACCCACTGTTGGATCCTCTCACTGTTCACATTCCCTCATTCTCCCCCTGCCTCCTCCCCACGCCCAAGGCTGAGAGATTATGTTTCCTGCACTGTCTCCTCCCTTCCCTCCACCCACCCATCCACCCCTGCCTGGAAAGCATGTCCCCTTCCCTGCCTCCTCTGTCCCCCACAGACCATGCAGATCCGGGCCAGGCAGGAGGACACAGGGAGCCGAGCCAGCGGGTGTGAGCAGCATGCTGTCCCTGCATGGCCGGAGACCCTGGTCCCTGCGTGTGCGGGTTTCATCGTCAGGTCTGGGAGCAGGGTAGTCCCCCACATCCTCACCTTCCTGAACGTGACTCTCACTCCTGGTCCTGAAGGGTGTAGAGATCGTGGTAACGCAGGATTTTTAAGGAGAATGTAAAGGATACACTAATGTAATTTAATGGGAAAAATCCCAAATAGTTAAGAGAAGCTAAATATGGAAATGAGGTCATTGATAAATTACAGAGACAAATTTTGAGTGTTTTCTAGAGCCTATTTATGATGATGTATACCTTTTCCTGGTCCTCCGAAAATGATGTAACATATTCATTTTACAACTACTAGCTTCTGAGGTTAACAATAAAGCAAGTTCATGTCCCTAAATAGACATGCTCACCATCTTCTCTCAATGTAAGCCATGAAACGATCCACAGTGTTGCTGCAAATGTCACTGAGTGTACAAGACCTGCACACAGGTCATCGCATTGTGGACCAATGACCTATTGTCCCAAATTTTAACATTGGTATTGCAGTTTAATTTCATCTTGAATTTCTAAATTGCGATCAACTACATTTTGTCTAATGCTTAATAACCGTTCAGCATGCTGAAGTCCTAACATCATTGTCTTCAATTGATAACTGTCATAAGTACCAAGTCACTAGCTTCCGACAAGAATTATCTATACGAAGTGTATGAAGAGTTACGGTATTTGAACACTTTAAAGAAAACACCATCGTCTCTGATTGAAACTGGTCCCGGATGACAAGGCATTTTGAAATCGAACGAGAGCACCTATCGAATGCATTAGTTCTCACGCTGAATAAGTGAGCAGTTTAGCTACTGAGCCTTCTCCATCTACAGTGAAGCTGGCATCTAAACACATTCAGACTGAGCGAATCCTCTCCTGACGCTGTCAGCGCAGAAACCTCCCACCTGCTGAGTTGGCTCCAGCTCCAGCGCCAAGTCTGCTTCTCTGAAATCATCGAAGGGGTCACAGGGTCTCACTTCCTGGCTGTGGTCCCTGCGAGGACGCCTCTGATTGCCCCACAAGTCACCCTTGGTCCTCACTGATGCTCTGCAGACAGGAGCTGCGGGGCTGGGCTATTTGAGTCCTGGTGCTGGTCCCTGTGCTGGACACGGTCCAGGTTCCAGCAGCAGGGATGTGATTCCAGAGGGAGACGTGCAATTTTTCTGTGGACTGTCCTAATTGGCATCTCCCTGGTTAACCCATGAGTAATTAGCAACTGCAGACCTTCCTGGGTAATTGTGCTGCTGAAGGATGGGAAGCGCTGGTGGTGACTGAGGGTAGAGGGGAGTGCAGGGGGGGAGGCGAGATGGTGCAGTGGGGATATGGAGTGGCCAGAGAGGGACCCCTCCGTTCCTGGCTGTCCAGTGTTCTGGGGGCAGGGGTCTGGGCATCATGGGCTGGACATCAGGTCCCCCAAGTTCTGGGGTGCAGGGCCCAGGGCTGCTGGGGGAGGGCAGTAGCTTGGGTCCTGTGGAGGGTCTTCTGGGTACAGGGGATCACAGGGTGGATGGCCCTTGTGCTCTTTCCCTTCGAGCTGTGCCCAGGGGCATATGTGGGTCAGTCTGATGGGCTTTTCCAGGAGTTCAGGGTTGGTCTGCGCCAGAGCTGCAGTGCCCACAAAGCAGCTCTGCACCATGAGTTAGCGGGACACTCAGATGGAACCCAGGGAGTGGTCACCCCCTGTGGGAATGACTCCTCAAGAGGACTGGAGACAGCGAATGCTGCCGAGCGTATGAAGGGAAGGAACCGCCTTCATTTCTGGTGGGATGCAGGTCAGTCAGCCTCCAGGCAAAGGGCTTGGGATTTGCAAGGAAGTGAGAATGGAAATCCATGGGATCAAGCAACACTCCTGTTGGGTGCTGACGCCGAATCTGCGGCCCCATGAGACAGGCAGACCGGTGTTACTTGTGTCTACAGGGCTCTGTCCACCTGCCCATCATGGCACCAGCCCAGGGCTATGGGCAGAGGAGAGCAGAAAGGGCTGTGGGACCCGGCTCAGTGGAATACTCTACAGCTATGTCCAGATGAAGTCATGACTTTGGGGGCAAAACGGGTGGACCTTGAGGTGCTCTTATTGAGTGGATTTCAACAGCTAGTGAAGGAGTAACCTCAGGTGAGCTCACTCCTCTGTGGAGTACGAAACTCAAAACCCGAATTACAAAATACAGTAAAAACCTATGTTGGGCTTAGTGTAAACATCTTTACCAAGGGAAGAGAGGGAGGGAGGAGGAGGGGTGGGCATGGGTGTTGTGGGTACTCTCTGGAGTGTGCGTGAAACTCCTGCCCACGGAGGAGGAGACGTGGACCCAACATCAGGACAAGAACGTGTCAGTGAGCAAATGCTCTGACGGTGGCGAGTGACAACTTCATGTGAGTTTGTGCTGCACCACCAGGACACCCATCCCCTTCTCCACATGTATTAGATGTTTTGTTGGAGGAAGACTAGCAAATGTTTAAAGGGAACTGAGTGAGGAGGAATCTATAATCAATCTATAATCAATCTTTCATTGAAATGTACATGAACTTGAATAGTTTTCCAGCACAGTTTCCATTCTCAAAGAACAGCCGCAGCTTTGGAAATGAATGTGTTGTCGTAACAATAGTTTATTCTACCATCTCGTCTATTTTTATTCTACCATCTCGTCTCTTTTCTGCACCCAGGCTCTTGTTGCTGTCATGGTGAAAGTACCTCCATGTGTTTGGAAAAGGGCGTTTTAATCACTTATCTCTAACTTTGCAGCACGCTGAGTCTGTGGGCCAGTTTCCCTCTTTTGCACGTGGCTGTCCAGATTCCCAGCACCATCTCCCTCTTTCCCTGCCCCAGTCCTGGCTCCTGTGTCCTGGATCAGCCACCCTTAACCATGCTGCTTCATTTCTCGGTGCTCAACTGTGTTCCATGTGTCTGTGTGTCTGCTGTGTGCCAGGGCCTTGTTGTCTTAACTTTTATGGCTTCCCAGTATAAGCAGAAGCCTGGAGGTGCGATGCCATCATCTTTCCTGCTCCTGTCAGCACTGTTTTGGCACTTTGGGATCTTCGGGTTTCTTGTGACTCTCAGTAATGCTTGTCCCAGTGCTCTAAATGATGTCACTGCTGGTTTACTGGGAATGCATCGGGTCTGGGGGCTGCTTTGGGTAGGGGACCATTTTGGTCATGTTGATTCTTCTGACCCACAACCAGGGCACGTCTCCCCCTTATTTGTGTCTCGGCTTATTCACCACATCTCACGATGGTCTTTGTGCAGGTCACTTCTCCCTTTGCTGGGTTCCCCTAGGGTTGTATGCTTTCAGCTGTGACTGTGGATGGGACTGTACCTGCATGTCTGCCTCTCCCAGTGGATGGTCTGCACGTAGCAGGTGAGTTGGTTTTGTTCATTGGTTTGTGGCTCCACTTGGCCGCGCTGGTCTGCAGCTTTGATGCGCTGTCCAGGGTGGTCAGCGGCTCTCGGTGTGTGTGGTCACGTCTGCAGCGAGGGCCTTGCATCCTGCGTCCAGGTGGAGTCACTGGGGCCATCGTCCGGTGCTCTGGTGGGCTGCCATCCTGCGTGGCCAGTGGCCACGAGAGGGGACATCCCGCCTGGGACCAGATCTCAGCGGGAAAGGTGCTGTTTTCCTCATGGGATCATCCCAGCTGTGGGATCTGTCACAGGCAGCTTTACTGTGTCAAGTTGGTTCCAGTTATGAAAGTGTTAAAGGCGCCGCAAACACGGACTCTCAGAGAAACGTAGATAAACAGGAAAGTTTTGTTAAAGACTCAGCTGAGGGCACCAAGGCCTCGAGCTTCGTTGATGCAGGCGATTTATAGGTTTTGCAAAAGCTCAAAATACATTTCCCTATAGAGGCCATTTCTTGCGTGACACAGCACCACGTTAGCATAGGCTACACCTTGTGACACACCGGACATATCTTAGAATTCGTACCTCCTAGGCATGAGGCCTTTTCACTTTGGATAAGTTGTTTTCTTCTGCAGAAGCTGTTTTCCTCCCAGTTAAGAGCAGGGTAGGCAGCTGTGTCCGCGTATTATCTTGCTTTGAGCTTTCCCACACATGCAGCCTGGCCTTGGGTCAGCAAACGTTAAAAAAGTTCTACAAAGACTTAGTCGAGTCTCCTCCTTCGACCCTGAGATACCCGCGCCTCAGGCCAACTTTTAGGCCTCGTGGTTAACACTTGAGGTCTTGGTCTTTCGGGGGATTTACACTCATTTAACACTCAGCTTTTCGAGGTTTCACATCAGGGACAGTGTAGGTCATCAGCGCTGTCCTGGTCTGTCACTGTCACCTGTGGTTGTGATGCCCTGAGCGCTGATGTGCTGAACTGCGCTGATGCGCAGGTGAGCCATTCTTGCAGTTGCGCATGCGCGGATGCCCCCCCCCGCGGCCCCCCCCCCCCGCCACGCACGCGCAGCTGAGCGTCAGCGTCGCACTTCCTCGTTCTCCTTCCTCCTTTCGTAATAGCCCGTCCCTGTGCCGTGCAACTCGCGTTCCTCTGGGTCGCGGTGCACGGTCCTTGTCGTGCGCGGTTGTGTTCTGTTTGCTAAGGTTTTACTGAGTCGTTTGTGTACTTGTTCCCTAGGGACGTTGTTCTG
>PVHY01021031.1:0-24587 GCA_004024945.1 Uropsilus gracilis
TATTTCAAGGAGTTTTTCTGTGGATTTTTTGGGGTTCTCTACATATAGAATCATATCATCTGCATATAATGATAGTTTCAGTTCCTCTTTTCCTATTTGTATCCCTTTTATATCTTTCTCTTGCCTTATTGCCCTGGCTAGGACTTCCAATACAATGTTAAAAAGTAATGGAGAGAGTGGGCATCCTTGCCTAGTTCCATATCTCAGCTGGAATGATTTTAATTTTTCCCCATTTAAGATGATGTTTGCTGTAGGTTTGTCATAGATGGCTTTTATTATGTTGAGGTAGGTTCCTTTGATCCCCAGTTTTTCAAGGGCTTTTATCATAAATGAGTGCTGGACTTTGTCAAATGCTTTCTCTGCATCAATTGATATGATCATATGGTTTTTGTTTTTCTTCTTATTCATATGGTGGATTATGTTAATTGATTTCCGAATGTTGAACCATCCTTGTGCCCCTGGGATAAATCCCACTTGGTCATGGTGAATAATGCTTTTTATGCATCGCTGGATTCGATTTGCTAGTATTTTGTTTAATATTTTTGCATCTGTGTTCATTAGGGAAATTGGTCTATAGCTTTCTTTCTTGGTGCTGTCCTTGTTTGGTTTTGGTATGAGTGTGATGTTTGCTTCATAGAATGTGTTTGGGAGCTACCCTTCTTTCTCAATTTTTTGGAAGAATTTTAATAGTATAGGTGTTATTTCCTCTCTGAATGTCATATGGAATTCATTTGTAAAACCATCTGGTCCTGGGCTTTTGTTTTTAGGGAGAGTTTTTATGACTGCTTCAATTTCACTGCTTGTGATTGGATTGTTTAGACTCTCTATTTCTTCTTCGTTCAGTTTTGGGTAGTTGTATTTTTCCAGGAATTTGTCCATCTCATCCAGATTGTTGTATCTCTTTCCATATAGATGTTCATAGTAGTCTCTGATTATCCTTTGAATTTCTTTTGTGTCTGTGGTGATTTCTCTTTTCTCGTTTGTGAGTCTATTTATTTGGGTCTTTTCTCTTCTTTTCTTTGTTAGCTTTGCGAGGGGCTTGTCAATTTTATTTATTTTTTCAAAGAACCCGCTCTTAGTTTTGTTGATCCTCTGAAAAGTCTTTTTGTTCTCTATGTTATTTATTTCTTCTTTTATTTTTATTATTTCTTGTTTTTTTCTGGGCTTTGGCTTTTCTTGTTGTTCTTTTTCTAATTTTTCGAGTTGGGATATGAGGTTTTTTCTTTGGCTGTTTTCTTGGTTTTTGATATGGGCCTGTATTGCTCTGAACCTTCCTCTTAGATATGCTTTTGCTGAGTCCCAGACATTTTGGAATGTTGTGTCTTCTTTTATTTTATTTTTTTTGAGAGTAGGTCTTGCTATTTTTGCCCATGGAACCATAGCCTCATGTTGCCCAGGGTACCACAGACCCAAGCAATCCCCAGCCTCAACTTCCCCAGTAGCTGGGATACAGGTGCATGTCACCACATCCAGCTAATTTTTTGGAACTAGGACTCACTACGTTGCCCTGGGCAGGACTCAAACTGCGATCCCCAGTCTCCGCTGCAGCTTCCTAAGCTGTCACTTACAGGCACACACCATTGTGCCCGGTCATTTTGTCACTATTTTTAAGGCTATTCTTTCAGACACTTGGTAAATCAGTACAAAACTGAACCAATTTCCAAACTTCTACTGGAAAAGCTAGTTTTTAACAAAAAATATTTTGATGCACCACTGATCTTTGGTCATTGCCATGCTGACTTCCTAACTACAGATAGCTTGCCAAGCAAGCAAGATAGCTTGCTATGTGCCATTTACAGACATCCTTTCTGGCAGAAGACCATGGATCATCCTTTAGTGAAACAGAAAGTAAGACATACTCAAAATATAACTCCACCTTCCATTTTATTAGCTATTTACACATAATAAGATGATGATGATAACAGCAACAGCTCACCATTGCCCCAACTCTCATTTTCTCAGTGTTATTTCACCCACTCATCTTTCAAATATTATTTGACAGAAAAACAGAGAGGTTCCAAATCAATTCCATCCCTTTCTTTGCTTGAAAGTGTGCCATTCAGGACTGGAGCTGTCAATCTGTAGCTAGTGCAAGTGTTGGCTTTTGAATCTTTCTGAACCAAACTTTATTCACCCCAGCAAGTTTCTGCTCCCTTCCAATGACCAGAAGTGGGGCACAGAGAAGCCTGAACACCTTATCTCACAACAAATAACTAAAAAGAATCAGCATCAAACTTGGTAGTGACTGAGACCTCTATTTCAGTTGCATGATGGTTCAAATTCTCCCCAGCCTAATCTTACTGCCCTCACCTCTGACAGGTATTGTTTCCCAACACACTTCCCCACTAAATTATCTACAAATCTTTAGATTTAAGGTATTTTTCTGGAGAAACTATATATGTATGTATGTATGTATGTATATATCTCATATCAGGAAGAAGAAAAGACATCTTTGGATTTCTTTATCATATAAATCATATAAGTTTGATTATCTGTATCTCAGATATATATCAAATTGAAAATAGAACAATTTCAAATAGTCACAAAATATGACACTGGAAATTACAAATAAACATTTATCAAAATGAGTCAATCAATTGTTCTAATCTTTTATTGAAGACAAATATGAAATATGTTAAGTTAAGCTATATATTTCCCCAATTTAATGATATACTTTATTTTAAGGAGGAACTTCCTGACAATGCATGTTCATATCTTTGAAATTATTTGAAGGATTATAAGCTTTGTAGAAAATATTAACACATTTTCATATACCTGAAATGGACTATGTAGAATTTTCACCTTGAATATCATATTTGACTTTTTTAACAATGTGATAGAATAAAGACAAGATGAAACCCAGAAGGCTTGGTTTCTGTTTCTGTCTACATACTTAACTATTTCTACCACCTCCCCAGGATCTATTTCCCTGACCTCAGTTTCTGTACTTGTAGAATAAACAGTCTATTATGTACCTCCACATTTATCATTCTACAGTTGTAGGATAGCATCCCAGGCCTTTTGTGTATATGTTCTAAGTTCTCAGAATGAAAGTTTAACCCCAGATATTGCTAAGAAACACCACTTATAAAGGCATTAATAAACATCTTTTTCTATACAATCTTCATTGTACAGCATAAAAAAAAATACTGCACTGTTCTACTTATCTCTACAGCAACAAACAGCAAGTTTGTCATATACTAAAAGCACAGGTTCTCACTGAAGAAGTAACTGATATATGAATGGATGGTTCCATTCTTCGTTACTAGCCCACAAGAATTGTGCTTACAATAATTATATTGAATGAATAAACCAATATTCTGTCAGTAAATATATTGTATCATTATATATTTACAAACTTACTTGACAAAAATCATTTTGGAAAATATTTCAATAGAGAAAGAATATCTGATTATCTGACTGTGATATAAATATTTTAAGTAAGTCAGTAGCCAAGCTGCCAGTTAGAATAATCATTTTAAATTGCTTTGGAGTAATGAGTACTTTCAAAATGCTTTCATACAACAGAAAACAAACAAAAAAATCCAGTTAATATATGGGCAGCAAATGTGAATAGATAATTCACCAAAAAGAATAGACAAAAGTCAAAAGACAACGTAAAAAATGTTTATCAGCACTTCTAATCAGAGCAATGTGGATGTGGAATAAAATTACAAAAACATATTATCTTAAGCTCATGAGACTAGCAGATATAAAGAGACCTCAAACAACAATTGTTGGAGATAACAAGAAAAATAGGAATACTATTCTGCTATTGATAAGAATTTGAACTGATGCAAATATTGTGAAGTAATCTGTATATAACTTAAAAGACTAAAATCAGAAATACTGTATGGCCATCTTACTTTTAGGTAAAGAAAATAAAATCATCAACACAAAACCTCATACGTTCCATGATATTCATAGCAGCATTATTTACAATAGTTAGGACGTGGAAACAGCCAATATATCTATCAGTGAGTGATTGGATCTAGATCATAGAGTATATGCATAGCCATAACAAAGGATTAAATGCAGTCATTTTCAATAAAATGGAGAGAATTTGAGAATCTATGTAGCAAGTAAATCAGAATGATAAAATTAAATACTGGACATTTACGTAGCAATCTGGTAAGAAAAAAAGTTCCATAAACCAGTAGACATCAATAAATTTCTTGAGATCTCCAAGATTCAGAGGGGAGCACAGAGGAATTACTACAAACTGACTTGAGGGATTGTGATAAGGAAAAAATATTTTTTGATCATTGTTTCCATCTCCCAAAAAATAATTGCCAAGGTGGCATTAGAAAGAAAACCAAGTAAAGAAATGATGGCCTCACTGGGAAGTCTCATGGCTTAGCATCCCTCCAAAACAATTTTCTCTAAATGTCTGTTCAGCACATATGTGAAGAAAGACAGCTGATAAAAGTGCTAGGTTTCTCCTATTCTGTCTAATAATTCTGCTTAGTCCCAAATTTGCATATTCCACATATAAAGAAAACCTTGGCACCACCTCCTGCAAAAGATCTGCACCACCTCCTGCAAAATATAATAACGTAGGATGAAAATTCTTAGTTTTTCAAAATGTCTAAAAGCTGCAGTTTTTGTTATATCTAGCTTGCTTCCCATATTCATTTGTTTTTATTTCCCCGTATTTCTTGAAATGTCACATATTTCCAATCATTTCTAAGTAGTTTAGTGAGCTGTGGGTTTTGAAAATTGTAGATATTAATATCCAATCAAAGTCCTTATTTCATCTTTTTATTATTATTTAAGTACCATTATTTTACATCTTTGTCTCTGTTTTTAAAATATATACCACCAGGTACAGTCACTGCAGGCCTCCTTTCACCAAAAGCACCTACAGAACTATTTCATAGTAATTCAAAACTGAAAATGAACCCACATAATGCTATAAAAGCAATTAAAATCCAAATGACATTAAAAGAATATATTTTCCTTTAAAGGACAGAGAAAGATCATGGGTAATTCCAGCCAGTTAATTTATTGAGAACTCGAATGAATGAATGAATGAATGAATGGATGAGTGAATGAATGAATAAATGAATGAATGGATGGATAGCTGGATGGATGGATGGATGGATGGATGGATGGATGGATGGATGGATGGATGGATGGATGGATGGATGGATGGATGGATGGATGGATGGATGGATGGATGGATGGATGGATGGATGGATGGATGGATGGATGGATGGATGGATGGATGGATGGATGGATGGATGGATGGATGGATGGATGGATGGATGGATGGATGAATGAATGAATGAATAGATGGATGAATGAATGTTTCCACAAAATATTATGGAGATCCCTTCCTTAAAAATCTGAAAATAGAAATATGACATCACTCAGAAATATTACTCTTAGATATCTACCCAAAAAATATGACGATATTAATTCACAAAGATACTCATCCCTCAGTTTACAGAGTATTGTTCATAATAATCAACACATAAAAACAATTCAAATACCCATAGGTTGATAACTGGATAAGGAGGTTATATAATATAATGTATATAAACTGAATAAAATACTATTCATCTATTCAAAAAGATAAAATTTGCTTACTGTAACAGCCAAAGCAAACAAACTAACAAAACACAAGAAAATTAACATTAAGACTGTGAAAAACATGGTGGTGATCAAAGAGGAAGGGGAGGGGAGAAGGAGCCATGTGCATTGAACCCATTTCAAGATTGATTTGGCAAGGTGTATATACATGCAGAGGCATGAAGCTATAATCCTAAAATTTAAAACTTTTGACTAACCAATGGTAAGTAAAAAAAATTATTTTAAAGAGTACTTTCATGGAAAAAAGGAGGGTTTCTTGTATACTCTTGGTGAGAATGTAGGTTGGTGCTGTCATTGTGGAAAACAGTGTGGAGATTCCTTAAAAAATAAATAAAATAAAAATTCCATATGATCCAGTGTTGAATATTTACACACACACCCCCAAAAAAAAAGTCATGTTCACAGCAGCACAGTTCACCATAACTAAGATATGAAGACAACTTATTATTTGCAGATGATTAGATAAGGAAGATGTGCTATGTACACACACTGGAAAGCAGTTATTTTTTTAAAAGATTAACTCCTACTCAGGGTATATAACAACATGATTAACTTTTTAAATTTCTAAATATATATTCAATTAATTTTTTTTAAGTTTTAAATAAAAAAGGCAATGATTTCTAAAAAATGAACTCATGCCATTTGAAACAACATGGATAAGCCTAGAAAGTGTTATGCTAAGTGAAATAAGTCAGATAGAGGAAGTAAAACACTGTATAATTTTATTCATGTGGAAGACAGAAAACCAAAACTAATGAACAAACAAAACAGAACAAAAGCAAACTCTTAGACCATTAGAACAAGACAATGATGACCCAAAGGAAAAGATGAAGGTACCAGGAAAATCAGGTAAAGGGGATCAGTTGTAAAGTGAAGGATGGAAACTAGGAATTCTGCTGGTGAACAGAAAGTGAAACATACAGATGCTGATTTACAATGCAACACACATGAAATCTACATACTGTTATAAACTAATGTCACTTCAATTTCTGAAACTGCAAGGGGAGGTCTACAAGTATATAGGTAGTGTACTGTATTTTAGCTCTTGTTCTTACTCTTCACACACAATAGTTTTAAAGGGATTTTGATGGTCAACATTTCAATGTACATGACTCACCCCACCTGAACTAAGGGTGCTCCTGCACCCTCACTATTGTTTCACCTGCAGGTTCACCTGTTCACACTGGTTATGGAGCAGGTGTGTGTATCATTGCAAGTGTAAGTTTTGCAGGACCAGATTGATGACTGGTTAGATTGGTTTTCTCATTTATAAATAGAAATAGATATAAGAGATCTTACAAATAAAAGGCTTAGCACAGTACCTAACATACAGTAGACTCATGTTTATATGGTAATACAACTTATTATGATGGAAAAGAATGCCATATTAAATTCTGTAGTTATTTTTAATCCATAAAATAACTTTAGATTATTACTGAAATCCAGTTTTGAACTTTTGTAATTCTACATTCTCTATTTTATCCACTTATAAAACATCAAATTGGTTTTTCAGTATGACATAATCATTTCCTTCAGCTTTCACATGTCCAGTTGAAAAGATGCATACAGAAACAAGATGGATTCTCCAAAGACTGTCGGTCAAAAACAGTACAGAAACAAATGTCTTATAGTTGAAAGTTAATTAAGAAATTGTGACATATTCATATACTCAAACACTGTAGAGAAGCCAAACGTAATGTTTCAAGTATGAAATCTATTGCTACTTAGAAATACATATAGAAAACCTCACATACACACACCACAAGCACATAAATGTCATGGATTATGAACCTCTGTACAGAGAGCTACCATGATAGTTTCAACTTATATATCTCTCCATACTGACTCCTTCGACTTCTGTATTACCAGAATTCACAGACCCTTCCATGCACTGCAACAGCAATGTCTGCTACCACACACCTAGTGAGACAACTAAAATTTCCGAATCCTCAAGGTCGAAGATTTTGGTTATTTCCACCTCCCAGTCAAACCACTCAGATGAGCTAAAAGTGCTGATTACTGATGAGGAAGTCCTGAAAGGGTATAAAAACAGGAAATGATAACAACTACTGCCCCAGGGCCAGCTGCAGCAATAGAGAATGTCAATTGGCTTACAGACACCCTTTACAATCTTTCAAGAGACTATAACTGACTATCTCTGATTGATGGGGTAAAGGGAAGTCATTTTGTTCCCTGGTGTCTTTTGTAAAGAAAAGAGATGTGCCAGATTGCTTAAATCAATTCTCCAATGTGGTATACAAACAGTAGCACATTTTCTTACCCTTTTTCTGTTTGACAATCTCCCATAATAAAGTGGTAAATTACAACATGAGATATGGAAATCAGGAACACTTTTGAGAGAAGGAAAATAACAAAGGGACCTTCTCCTTGGCTTCCTGCAGACTGGGTGAGGTCTCCAGAAAGCCAGGGTTCCCACCCTTGTTACTCACAGACAGTGGGGATCCTTTGATTGGAAATTTTAAAAGCACTATTTTAGGTGTCAGGGTTTTGCAATGGTGATCAAATGAATTCAGAAAGGATCTCAGACCCATGCCACAGGGGTGTAGAAAACGCTGACATCCTCCACCTACCTGTGGTCTCAGTGCAGCACAGCCAGGTCATCTAAACACTCTCAGAAGCAGACTCCATGACACCACTCACCTGACCATCATCAACACGTCACAGTTCTCTGTCTCCACTCTTGTCTCGACCTTTGTCACTTCTGTCTCTTATCATATTTCCCCTTTCTTCCTGCTATTTCCCACTGAAGTATTACAAGATCTCTGCAAATGTTTCACTCACAGGTAGCATCCAGCATGATACATCTAGTAAACCCTACTGCATCTTTTATGAGGCAGCTGTAAAGTCCCAACCTTGGCCCATCAATTTCAGGTGTAATCTGGCTTTTGTGCCTCTTTCTTGAAAGACACTCAAATCCCAACCTAATCTCAAAAGTACCCATGATGTACAAAAGGCAGCCAGTGCTGCTTTAATAATTTTATTATTTTTGTGTGTATATTATATATACATCATTGGATCAGCTCTTCTTATATCCAAAGATTTTAACATCATTTTTGAAAAAACACAAATACCCCTTTAAAACAAAATCTTTCTTCCATCATAATCACAATTGGCCTAAGTTATCATGTTTTGAATTATTTCAGTGGCACTACAAAATACAAAATGATTGTATTCTAATTGGTTTTCTAATTATTTCTCCTAATGATGCAGATTTATCAAAAATCCTATTCCTCCAAACTTGAGTTGTCAGTACTCAAGAAAGAGTATCTGCCCCTTTGCTGCAAGGTTGGTTTTCTTCAATATTTTTCTTTAAAATGAGTCCAAAATATTCCACTGATAAGGTTAAGTGATTTTGACAGGCCCTCAAAAAATATACAAATAATTAATTAATGACTCTCTGTTAAGATAGTTTCATAAATTCATTGCTTCAAAACATCTTTAAAATGCCCAGTGGTCCTTCCAGTAGCAACTTAATAGGCATAAAAACTACTGGCACAAAGAATAGTTGGATTTGCCTTATATCAATGAACATTATGCAATGACCTTTAAAAGGTTTATGAAATCAGGGAATCTTGCATTTCCAACTGCATTTATTCATGAAAATTTGGGTCTTGGTGTTTCAGAGAGACTATGGTTCCATGAAGAGCCTCAAGAGAGTAAGAATGATCTCACCCACTGGAGAGAAATAGTGTACACACAGAGAAAGAATTAAAAGCCAAGTGGGAAGACAAATGTTATGATTTTTAGAAAAAGATCCAAAGAATGACTTCATCCAGTGCTGAGATACAGTGAATGCCTAATTTGTTTAATTGAGCAAACAAAATTAGACATTGACTTTGATAAACCTGAAAACTAGCGAAGATTCATGTCTAAGTGAAAAACAGACTCCAATAAATAGGTTAAAATCCTCCCAGTATAAATTGGCAACCGCAGTTGAGTGGTCTCTTGTTCTGTCGTTCTGTCCCTACATGGCACAACCCTCAGCAAACCACCCCAGTGGCTCAAGATATAACTTCCCATTCAGCAGAATTAGACAGGCAACAGCCACAACTGAAACAGACAAGTCAACCTGCTAAAAGTGGGCCACTTACAATCAGCTAAATGAAGACAAAAGATAATTGTTCAGGTTACTTTTTTTTAAATAATTTATTTATATATAAATTTCACATCTCTGTGATCTCTGGGGTTCACCCCCCCTCCCTGACTGTTCCCACCTTGTTCCCCCCCAAGTTGTGTACTTCAATTTGGTTGTTGGCTTGTTTTGACTTTTCTTCATGGAGTTTTGTTTAGCTTTCCATTTGGTTTCTGTCTTATTCTTTTGGACTTGTTTCTGATAATATGAATTCTTCTAAGTCCATCCATGTTATCATAAAATCGTTGTTTTTCATTTTTAATTGATGAGTAATATTCCATTGTGTATATGTACCACACATTTTTTTATCCAGTCATCTGTTTTTGGGCATTTCGGTTGCTTCCATGTCCTTACGATTATAAATAGTGCTGCAATAAATATCCAAGTACAGGTGTCCCTTTGTACCCATATTGAAGTCTCCTTTGGGTAAATTCCCAAGAGAGCAATTGCTGGGTCATATGGTAGTTCCATTTTCATTAATTTGAGGGCCCTCCATGTAGTTTTCCATAGAGGTTGGACCAGTTTACATTCCCACCAGCAGTGTAAGAGTGTCCCCTTCTCTCCACATCCTCGACAGCACTTGTTGTTGCCCATTTTATGGGTATGGGCCATTCTTATTGGTGTAAGGTGGTATGTCATCAGGTTTCTGATTATATTTTTTCCTCCGTATATGGGTTTTGTCTTTCTTCCTTAACACTATCGGCTTTTCCAAAAACCATTCATATGGCACATGTCCTTGTTAAATCAACCAAGTAAATGACCAATATTTATTTGTGATTTTAACTTAAAATTAGTGCTCTAAAGATATTACTTTATTTTGTATTGGGAGAAAAGTTTCCCTATACTTGGATTTCACTTTAATTTCTGAAGTCAATCTTCCTGATGTTACCAAGAATCTCTGTGTTGCTAAATCCAGTGGAATCTGATCGGGCCTCATCTTATTTGACCATCTGTAGCATTTGGCACCATTGAGTATTGTTCCCTCCTTCTTGAAACACCACTTTCTTTGGTTTCCAGGAAAACTGTATTCTTTTGGTTTTCCTCCTACTTTTTCCTCTCAGTCTTCTTTGCTGGCTCATCCTCCTCCATCCAGTCATTAAATGCTGCACTTTCTCAAAGTTCATTTATAGTTCATTTGTTTCACACCCTCCATCACACAATGACACCTGAATCTCAATTAAACTTCTGAGTCCCACATCTATATAATTAATTCCCTTCAGATGTGTCTATTCAGCTATCAGAAATATATATGTCAAATTCAACATTATGTACACATACATTATGAATATGTATATTCCTAGTATACTTTTGAAAACAATAATCCTTTTCTCTTTAAAAGAGTGACTGAAATCACCATCCAACTGTCTGGAGATGCATGAACACATAAAATCTATAGCTTTCCTCTCATTCACTCCCCATGAAGGATTCATCTCCAAGTCAAGAGAGATTCTGCTTCTGGGCATCTGTCAATTTCCATCCTCCTCACAGTCTCCATACTGTTATCTGCATGTGACACCATCTCCCAACTTGCCTCTATACTCCTCGTTTGCTCTCATATCTTATTGTAGAAGGTTCTTTACATTCTATTACCCTCTTCCTAAAATTCTAAGGAGTTTACCTCAGTCCCCTTTTCACAGCCCATGAAGCTCTTCATGATGTGTCCCCATCAAAGTCACTAATTTCAACTGTCCTATACTCCCCCACCAGATGTCCAAGCACTTGCCAGATCCCTGGTTATTCAACCACCAACCAAACCCCAGATGGCTAATACCAGCCACATGTCTCTCAGTGTCCAAGTCTGGCCATACTTCTGATCCAGGTGCCAGTCACTTGTTGAGCTCTGAATTCTTTAAACATACTGAACCTTATCCCCACCACCACCACAGAGCCCTTGAATACAGAATCCTCTGGCCAGAAGCCATTCTCCATTCTTAACAAGTTAAATCCTTTTCCTCCTTGAGATATAAACTGCAATGTGCCTCCCATGAACCAGTCTTTCCTGAAACCCTATCCAGGTCAAGGTCAAGGCTGTTAAGGTCAAGGTCAAGAAGACAGCTCCATTTACCTGCCTTCTGCAGTCTTAGCCACAGTTGTCCTATTTCATACACTTCTGTGATTTTTTTATTATATGTACTTGATTTTAAGCTCCATGGAAGTAGGTTCATGTGTGACTTTACTGGTTTTCTATCAGTGCCTCACACAAGGCCTAGTACATAAAAGAGACTTAATATGCATTTGTTGAATAAATATTGACCTGTGTTTTTAATCTTTACCATACAGATTTCATGATTTGAACTGAATTACTTAAAAATGGACAGTTCTTGAGTTATCAGCCCAGTAGCTTTGCTTCAGTTTCCCCTGTGTCTCAGTCAGTCAGACTTCAAGAAGAAACAAATTGTTTTATAGGGAGAAATGCTGGACTGCTTATGCAATCTATTTTCTGGTCATGCTAAAAATATTTTTCTAGGAAACATTGAAACCCCTAACAAAAATCAGGTGCAGATTTCATCAATTCACATTACCCTGATGCTGCATGAGAATAGATTAGTGAAAATAAGTTGCCAAGACAAAAACCCAAAATATAGGTCACAGCTGAGGCCTAAGGCAGTCATACCCAAAGCTGCCTCTGCACAGACTCACATGAGTCACTCCTGGTGCTGGAAAGAGCAGGCTTGACAAGGACTCAAATTCTTTGACCAAATAACTAATAAAAGAATAAAAAGGTCACATTGTCACATTTAGTCTCTTAAACAGGCAATAAATTTTCAAATGTACTTTTGAATTAACTTCCTCCTCTTAAATTTAAAAGAATAAGTTAGTCACCTTAAAAAAAGGCTTAAAAAAACAACAAATAATTATCCCTCTGGAAAAGGAAAAATCAGAACACCAGACTTCTGGTCAGTTTTCCTCACCAGGACAACAAGGAGAGGCAGACCTATGAGAGACATGGATTTTCCAAAGGAGAATAGGTCACTGGTGGAAGTTCCTCACCACAGACAAAGGGATGATTCATTTATTACTGGTTATACAAATGCTTATATTTAGCTGGATGACCTTTAAATCATTGACCTCAGGAAAAGAACATTTCATCTTTATCAGGTTAAAAAAATTTTAAAGAGAAAAATTTTTCAAAAGAAAACAGAAAACTTTGGATTGCAAGGATCCAGATTTTTTAGCCACAGTGAAATCACTCCTTACAGGAGCTTTTGAAAGCATGCATCATGTTAAGTCTCTGTCTTTGACATTTAATTTAGCATCATGCCCTCAAGCCTCACCTACATTGTTGCAATTAGCAGAAGTGGTTTCTTATGTGTGACTGAATAACATTGCTCTGTATGTGCATCACAATTACTTTATGCTTATCTGCTTACAGTCAAAGGGCACTGAAGTTTTTTCCATGACTAGGAAATCTGCCATTTGTGACAATACAGATTAATTCAAGGATCTGAGGCTAAGTGAAAGAAGTCAGAGACAAATACTGCATGATCTCAGTAATGTGTGGAATCTAAAAATGTTGACACAGAAAGTAGATTGGTGGTAGCCAGGAACCAGAGGAAATGGGGAGATCTTGGTTACATAAGCTTTTAGTTAGAAGATGTGCAAGTACTGGATATGCAATGTACAGCAGGATGACAACAGTTTTTATTGTAGTGTGTCCTTGAAATTTGCTAAGAAAAAGGATATCAAATGTTATCACCATAAAAATAAAAGAAAATGGTAATTTTGTACGGTGATGAAGGTATTAACTAGCTTCATTATGTTAGTCATTTCACTATATATGTGTGTGTGTGTCATGTTTAATACCTCGAAATTATACTCTCTTACTTGCCAGTCATACCAATAAGGCTAGAAAAAAAAAAGCATGCTACATAAAAATATAAAATAATATTAATAAGGTAGATACACATCAAAACAACAATGAGATATCATCCCACAGCTTTAAGAATGGTACATGTTACAAAGACCCTCAACAATATGTTCTGGAGAACATGAGAAGAAAAAAGTCTATTACTCTTTTGGGGCTATGTAACTGGTGCAGCCATTATGGAAAGAAAAATGGATTCATCTTAAAAATCTAAAAATAGAAATATCACATAACCCAGTAACCCCATTCCTGGGTACCTATCTGAAGAACATGAAACCATCAGCTCAAAAAATAGTATGCTCTACAATATTTCATTACAGCCTTATTTATAATATCTCATGCATGGAAGCCACCTAAGTGCTCTTTGACTCAGGTACTGGGTATTAGTCCTGAATAGACAGAAATGTGACATAATGCACCCTGGGAGGCAGGGAAGAGCACCATAGTTCTGTGGTCCTGTGAATAAGCATCACTCACCTGCAGCTACCTTGGATCACAACCAGTACAAGCAATTCACCAAAATTCCTAAATGGGGAGGGGGGCAGCTGGAGTGGAGGAAGGAACAAGGTAGAGATGTATATTGAGGTGGGACAAAAGAGAAGAGAGGCACATGAGTGGAGATATGTGAGAAGGCTGCCCCTGGCCCTTGGTCCTGGTTGTTTTAGTGTTTTTGGCAGAGACAAGGGTAGTCATTATCTTCACCTCATGGTATAGCATATGACACATTTTGAATTTCAAGACTCTCCTGTCCCAGCTCTCTGGAACCTATCTAATTCCTTTTTTATGGTTCCAGCAAGCCTCCAGCTTGTTCTGGACTTCACTTTAGGTTGACCTTATTTGGTTGGCCATTTGCCTATATGGGATGGGTCATCTTTGGAGTTTGATTGGGAGTCTAGTGTTTGAAATTCCTTCTTCCCTTCTGTCCATTTTCTTCCCTCCTCCCCATTTCCTTTCTCCTCTTCCTCCTTTCTCTCCTCTCTATCTCTCTCTTCTTCTCCTCAACCCCACATACATGCCAAGCAAAGATCTTTGAGCACACCAAAAGTCTTCTTTGCATTTTGAGCATATCACTGGACCCATATAAAATGTGCATAATGGGTTGTCCCTCACAAGAGTCTAGGGTCCCTGGGTACCACTCAGTCTCATGTTTCAAAATCCAGTCTCCAGCATGATCATAGAAGGCTAGACCTTCCTAAGGAATGGTATGTTTTGAGGCTGTCTATAATTAGTTCTTCTTTTTCCCACTCCCACACCAGAATACGCATAAACCTCACCTATCAAAAAGCTGGTTTGCTAAATCAGTTGATTCTATGATAAGGCTGTAACCAAGACACTTGTTGAAACATGAGGATTTTAAGTCATAGACTATATTTTATATAATAGACACTTGGTGCTTTCTGGGGAAATAAAGTGTACAATTTTATTTCCTGCATATTGTTTTGGGGGATGGACCTCAGAAACAAAAATTGAAGAGTCAGTATTCTAACCAAAGTTTATCTTCCACCATCCAGGCAGTGAGCTTCTTTCAGTTAGGTTTCTGTTACCTCCAGGAATATGGAATCCAGCATAATATGAACATTCTAAGAAGAAAAGAAATAGATATCAAACAAACATCTCTTTTTCTAGTATTTTTGTATAAATAACCAAGTGATCTGACAGTAGAAAAGGAAAACAATAGAGTTATTCCACATTGTAAGACAGATAAGCACTAAGGGGCTTTTGAAGCTCTCCTTGGTTCAGTTGTGGAACAAAGAAACAGCACTAAAGATGTCAGATTACAAAGTAGCTCTCAAATATGCTACAAATATGATTTGACCTCTTTGGTTTGAGCAAATTCACTGTTTACCTACTGGAAGACACTTATCTCTATCAGTAAAACATACACTAAACAGTCTGCAACCTCCTGATCAAGGAAGAAGAGATATGCTCAGGACTCTGTTATCAAAATAGCATTGTAGGCCTTTTTCCTCCATCATGCCATAAACCCAGTTTTCTTGTATATGAAGAGAAAGCAAATGTGTGTTCTTCACAAAGGCCCTTTATCCCCCTTTGTCATAAAATCTAATATGAGGAACGACCAGCTCTTACAGAAACATCCCAAAAAGTCAAGTGAAGTCACTCAGAAGTCACAATGCTCTAGTCAAGGTCTACAGACTCAGTTAAAGAATGGAAAAGGGAAAAGGGTTCAGGGTCATCAAACAAAAAGAGATAGCATATGCTGATGAGAGGATGGCTGCATAAAACCAAGCCAGATGCTGTACATGTTTATCCACCATGAGATAGATTTCTATAAAAAGGTTTATTTCTTTTTTCTTATTTTAGTTTTTAATTGATTGCACATACATATTACATAGTTGTCTAGCTCAAGGTTCTCCTATCACCTTGTCACCCATAAACAATCATCTTAATCTCTTTTGTCCATCCCACCCATTTGTCTGTTTGGGGGCATTTGGGTTGTTTTCATCCCCTGGTTACTGTAAATAGTGCCACAATAAACATCTGAGTAGAGGTGTCCTTTTGGACTAGTGTTTTTGTATTCTTTGGGTAGATTCCCAGAAGTAGGATTGCTGGGTGGAATGGTAGTTCCATTTTCAGTAGTTTAAGGGTTCTCCACACAGCTTTCCATAGTGGCTGAACCAGTTTGAATACCTACCAGCAATGTAAAAGTGTTCCTTTCTCTCCACATCCATACCAGTATTTGTTGTTGTCCATTTTTTTTATATGGACCATTCTTACTGGTGTGAGATGATATCTTATTGTGGTTTTGATTTGCATTTCCCTGATTATTAATCATGTTGAGCATTTTTTTTTCATATGCTTATTGGCCATTTCTATTTCTTCTTTCGAGAAGCATCTTTTCAGCTCTTCACCCATTTTTTGACTCTGTTTTTTGTCTTGTTTTAAATTGTGTGGATTCCTTGTAGATCTTTGTTATCAGACCCTTATATTTGTATGAAAGGCAAAATTTTTTTTCCATTTGGTTGGGTTTTCTTTTTGTCTTTTTTATTGTCTTTTTTGCTGTACAGAAGCTTCTGCGTTTGATGCAGTCCCAGCTGTTTATATTTTCCTTCATTTTTTAAACATATATAGATGTGTCCTGAAAAATGTTTCTGAAGTGTAAGTCTTGGAGTGCTTTGCCCATATTTACTCCTATATACTTTATGATTTCAGGTCTTAGAGTCAAGTCTTTTATCCATTTTGAGTTGATTTTTGTGCAGGGTATGAGAGAGCAGTCTAGGTTCATTCTTTTGCACGTAGCAGTTCCCAACACCGTTTGTTGTAAAGAATATCCTTGTTCTATTGTATGCTTCTTTGCCCCCTTTTCATAGATTAGTTGAGCATACACACATGGCTTTATTTCTGGACGTCAATTCTATTCCATTGGTCTGTGTGCCTTTTTTCACTCCAGTACCATGATGTCTTAATTATTACAGACTTGTAGTATAATTTAAAGTCTGGGAATGTAATCCCTCCATTCTCTCTCCTTTTGGTCAGGAGTGCTTTGGTTATTCAAGCTTTTTTATTATTACAGATGAATTTCAGTAGTATTTGTTCTATTTTTTTAAAGAATGTCATTGAGATTTTTATTAGCATAGCATTGAATATGTGGATTGCTTTTGGTAGGAAGACCATTTTGATGATTTTATTCTCCCAATCCATGAGTAGGTAATGTCTTTCCATTTTTTGTGTCTGCTTCTATTTCTTAAAAGGGTTATTTTGGGAGATACCTTGTATCTGGGTCATCTTCAATTTCTCTTCAATCCCACAAGGCCTCAATTGGCCTTTGTTCCACATACCAAGGAGAAATATTAGGAAAAGTCTGCTCTGGAAATTTTGGAAAATACAAATCTGACTCTTTGGAGTAACCTGTCCTTCAGTGGTATGTGCCATTAAGAGATGACAATATGGTCTCAAGATATGTTCTTAATACGTTTTAAAGGCAATAAGAATTTTCTAACTGTTGTCACAGTCTTCAGGAATTCTGAACACCTGACCTCGTCATCTTCTTACTTGAGGGTGCCTACTACAGTTCACAAAGCTATTCCTGAGACAATGGATGGCAGCTTAGTCCAGCACAGATAGGATAGTTGCCTCCAGGTTAGGACTGGACCAACAGTAGATGTCATCACCACCCCACCACCAAGTCTTTCAGTTCAGTCTACCCAAGCCTGCTACCTATCAATAACAATTTTCTTTTTTTTTTAGAAAAAATAAAGTAATTATTTCCCTCAACTTGATTAATTGGCATCAAGATTTGAGTGGGGCTGCTTCATTAGTCCTAAATTCTGGCACAGGGCTAAGTACAGAGATTTTTTTCAACTGAAATTTAGCTCTAAAAATAATATAAAATGAGACTCAGTTAATTTACAAATCAAAAATATTCCCTATCTTCCTGGGATTACTATCTTTTTCAAATGGTAATATTCATTTCCATCAGTAGAGAAATATATTCCATTCAGCAATAAGTTCATTTGTATTATATACTAAAGTTGAAAAGAACTAAGCTAATCTATATATACTAACGTCACTGATTCACAAGAATGTTTGTCTGGCTTGTACCTATTAATCCCACACAAATTTTGAGGTTTCAATTGAGGAATGTCTGTTGTTGAGTAAGTATCCTCACCTACACTCTCACTTGAGGGTAGTGGGGTTCCTGTTTTTGAGGGGCTGATCTCAGGGTACCATAGAAGGAAGCATGCTTTAGTTCAGGCTCAACAAGGGGCCCAACATAAAATCAGGTGGAAAAGAATGGGCAAAAGTCGCCTACCAACAAGCCACAGCTTGCATTTTTAAAATGTAACTTCTGACAGTCAGGTTCCCTCAGATCTGTACCACCCTTGCATAGCAGATGCCAGACAAAATACAATTTAACAACAGGGCTGTTAAAAATGCAATTTAACAACAGAGTTGTTTAAACTGCAATTTAACAACAGGGTTTTCCAAGAGGGAAAATGAAAAGTCCTCAAAGTCACAAATGCCAATTATCTTACCCTAATCACCATTTAGTCTGAAAGTCCCAAACACATGTCCATGGTGGTGCCCTTTTGCCCCTCCAAACCTGAGAGGTAGGCACTTCCGCAAAGTACAGTCTTTCTCCAGCATCTTCTCTTCACTTCTTCTCCAGCATGCCATACTGCTCCACTTCTCCAAGGCTCTTCAAACTGCTTTAACAAAATGCTGATCCCAAATCAGCTTTCCAAATATGCCACCTTGTTGCGGCTCCACACATTTTCTTTACCAAGCCTGCCTTTGGTAGCATCTGGCCACACTTGATCACTCCCAGTCTGCTGTTCTGGCATCCGACTCCACACTGCTACTTCTCTGCCAGCTACTCTCCCACCATGGCTCCTTGCCATTTCCAGCTCACTCTTCCAGAGGGCTTCCCCCAGCCAGGCCAGAGGGCCTGTTCTCTCAGTTCACCATGCTCATCTCTTCTTCTCCCTCCTTTCCTCTTCTCTCTCCTCACTCCTCCCTTTTGATATGCCCTCTTTTCCCAGCTTCCCATTTTCTCTCACACAGGGTCTTTCAGACTCCACCCAGCAGGGTATTTTGGCACCAATACAAGTTTTAACTGCATCACTACTCTGTATCAAACAGAGGCTACCTGGAGAACTTAGAAGGTTAGATAACTTTCAGGTCAACCTCCTGCCATCTGAGTCTCTGAAACTGAAATCAAGCCAAAATGGGGCAGAAGCCTCCAACCAACAAGTCACATCCAAAATGCAGTTTCTGCCACCCAGATTCCCTCAGGTTTGTACGACCCACGTGTAGCAGTTGCCAGTCAAAATGCAGTCTCACAACAGTGTTTTATTTACAAGGGAAATTAACAGGAAAAACAAAAAGTCCCTACTGCCACAAGTGATCAGTTATCTTACCCCAGTCACCATTTTTAGTCCCAAAGGTCCCAAAGCACATGTCTCTGATATTTCTTTTGCCCCTCCAAATCCAAGGCAAACACTCCGCAAAGCCATCTTTCTCCAGCGTCTTTTCTTTGCTTTCCTCTCTCCAGTATTCCGAACTGCTCCACTTCTCCAAGCTTCTTCAAACTTCTTCAGCAAAATGCTGATCCCAAATCAGCTTTCCAAATCCCTGGTTACCTCCAGGTACCAAATCTCTGTGTCAGCTTGCTGCGGTGCCACACTCTCCACACCAGCTGCTCTTCTGAGGGCCTATGGCTCCTTGCCACCATCAGCTCACTCTTCTAGGGGACTTTTGCCCAACCTGGTCACTCAGGCTACCAGCCTATCATTCTCATCTCTACTTGTCCAAAAGGCCCCACTTCAGTTCTCTCTCTCTCTCTCTCTCTCTCTCTCTCTCTCTCTCTCTCCCTTCCTCCCTCCCTCCCCCTTCTTTACTCCCTCCCTCCCTTCCTTCTTTCCTCTCTCTCCTCCTCCAAGCCAAAGGCTCCAATTACCCTCTAAGCACTGCCTAGGTGATACATTTTCTCTTCCATATGCAGATTTTGCAACAAAGACAAGGTACCCATATTCTCTTTAGGTCTCTGCATTTTCCAGACACAACAAATGGCATCAGTGCTTACATTTCAATATTGCCCACACCTTCATTACTGCCCATATTTGGGTCCCTGTTTCACAGCCATAACATTTTACCTGGTCTGGAGCCCCTGTCGAGCATAAGAAACTTCTTATCAGTTCAGATGCTGATTGACACAGGTGATTGGTTGGCTAGACCTGGTAGCCTGGGAGCCATAGTGGGAAGGTCAGACCAGCAAGGTCTAGTCTAAGGGCTCCTGGAACACTAACATGGAGTTATCTTGAAATGTCATCTGCAGGCAGCAAAATGTAGACATATAAGTAAGGAAGTGCCTCACTTTTTAGCTAAGGTAAATGAATCCCATATTCAGACAGATGAAAATAAAATAAGCTATAAAGAGGGCTTATGTAATCTTCATGGTCTTTAAAGCAGCTCATACACACACACATAATGATCATGTTGATAAAAATAGATGTACTGCTCTTCTCCAAAAGGGTTACTTGACAAAGTCTAACATTAATCATTCATAATGCAAAGAATTGCAGCTTTTTTCCAAGTGAGGAGAGAACTTTGAAAAAAGTGATGTGAAGTTAGTGTGTAACTGAGGAAGAGGAATGACAGTTTAGCTCAGAGAGCAGAGCAAAAGCTGCAGGGGGAACCAGGCCCTGGGACCTGACTTCTTGGGAGGAGACAGTCAGCAGAGCAGGTACTTTCCAGAAAGCAGGACAACTCATTCCACTAACCTCCCTCTGCCTCTTCAACACTTTTCTCCACTAGGGCATGTACAGTTCGGTGAGAGTGACTGCAAGGTCTCCTCCACCAGAGGGAGAGGCAGATACACTGAGGTGGCTTTAGGCTCCTTGGGAGAACAGTGGCTGGAAACTGGCAGGGTGGTGGGGGACCAGGCCACACAGGTATGCATGTGAGGACTGACTTTCTTCTTCACACATGAAGGGCTGCTCGTAAGTGAAATTATTTCTCAGTGCTTAGCTACATTTAGTCAAGTCAGTCACTCCATTGAACTAATTACAACTTTCTATTAAACATGCTGGCAAACTTTTTGGTAGACAAAAAACTGAAGATGCAGTTATGCCATTCCTAGGCTGAGTCATCACAACATCATCATCCCTCCTGCTCATGTTGCTGTCAGTGAATGCAAGCATCTCAGTCATCTTCAGAGAGGCTTGCAGAGGTCAGGCTGTGGGGACACAATCCTCCCAACAACAGCCTCTTCCAGGCTCACTGCTACCTATCCAGCTACCCACAAACAAGCAACCTAAACTCCACTCTTCTCTCAGCAGATGTGCCTTCTAAAAGTTTTCCTGGCATTATTGCTGTTTTACTTCTGGTAATTGCTTGAAAAGAACAAAGCTCTTTGTTTAAGGGGGGCCCAGGGATCTTATAATTGCCACCAGGCACATGAGAGGTTCCCAGACTTTCTAGTTTCTCTTTTAACATTAAATATTAAATTCCTAATGTTTGGCCAAAATGTACATTCTCCCAAGGGGGGTGAATTGGATGTTATCAAAAGATCATGAACATGCATAGCCTATCCCTCAGGAGAGCAGGACCAACCCACTCCCACATGCCAGGCAGCAGACCCACACACTATCCTCTTCCCAAGGTGCCCATGACTCCAGGCTGTAGAAAACATAATTTTTAACGGATTATATGCCAAGCTGAAAACCAGAGTTTTGTTTCTTATGAAAGGGGAGAAATGGCTACAGAGAATCACATCTTCCTCTAATACAGAAAATTTTTTAAAATGAATAATCAGTAAAAAGTTCCATCATTCTGAAATTGAAAATTATTCTTTAAAAACAAAAGGCATAATTTTAAGACAGAGATCCACAACTTTTTGACATAACTCAACTATGAAGAATTTTGAAAGGAAAAACTGAGTTATGTTTATCCCATAAGTTAACTTTGTGCTCAACCCTGAAGCGATCTGAAACGTAGATACATTATTTTTCCCTTAAATTCTAACAACACTTATTGCTAAAGATGTTTTCTCTGATAAATGAAATATATGGAACAGGACAATTGCAAACAAATAGCATCTTCAAAGAATTTAGGATTGCCCCATCCTAGGGTAGGACACCAATCATGAAAAAAGTTCCTGATACCGTATTTTGCAACATACTAATTGTGATATCGTTATGATGTGACATAGCCTGACCTAACTATCACCAACAGGCCTAAGCCTTGCTTCTAGGCCAAAGGTCGTTTTCAACCCAAGAATCTCCTGGCTCCAGGAAACCAGGTGTGAGCTTGCCTCCAACCAATCAGAGGGTGACAACCTCACTTGACTGGTTATCTGATAGAGACCAGCTAATTGGAAGATGACCGGTCTGTGCCAGACCATTAAAACAGCCTTTCAAGCTTGCTAGACCGATTCCCAGACAGAGGTCAACCAATCAGAGGACGACCCATCAGTACCAGACCACCGCAACAGCAACCAGGACCTAAGAACTGTAGAAAAGACTCCACTCGGGGGACAGAGGAGTTCATCCTCCATGTTCCGGTGGGACTGCTTAGGTGGTAGGCCAGGCTGAGGTTGGACCCTAGCTTAAGCTAGCTTAATAAAGCCTTTCTTGTTCTTGCATGTTGTGTGAGTGGAGGGTATTTATTCTGAAACCAGTGATGCAGATTTTAACAGTTACATATAGGAAATATATAGATATGGTCGTCTAATGAAAAATATATATATTTGATTTTCATTCACAGTTTCCTGGTTACCAATTTCCAAACCCCTTAGCATTTCTGAGGTGTTAATGTATTGAGAATGACAATGTTTTTTGAATGAGGTAGCCTTTAGAAGCATGTAAATACTGGGGCTGGTGGTCCTGGGTATTACGTGCCTAAAGGGTTTGAACTTCCAGTCCAACAACACATGATTTCTTCAATAATGCCTATACAATGAAGCTGCCAATGATAATTAAAAACTTAGAGAAAAGTTTCAGGGCACTACCAGGTTTCCAGACTGGGAAACCAGTTTGCAAGCATTCTTGCCTTGAGCTCCAAGCTCCCTGAGGACAGGATTCCTTTTGTTCACTTAGCTGTTGATTTGCATCCTTCAGTAGCCCTGGTAATAAATCAGTGAGCTGGGGTAAGCTAATGGATTTCCTGGGTTCTGTGAGCTGCTTTAACAAATGATTTGAAATCTGAGGAATGTGTCCTAGGAACTACCCATCTAAGCCTGTCTGTCAGAAGCATAGGTAACAGCCTGGGTTTGTGATGAGGCTTAATCTGTGGAGTCTGATGCTGTCTTCTGGAAGTGCCAGAAGTGAATTGAACTCTCAGGTCCCAGAAGGGGTTCAATTGCTGTCCAAGAACTGCTTGATGTGAGCAAACCTTCATCCTCACTAACCTTCCTCCAGAGAGGCCATTTGGTGTGGGCTCTTGGAAACTATTATCTCATTTCTGTTCTGATTATTCCATTGTCAATTATAAGAATAAATTATCTGATGCCTGACTGGCCAAGTCTTGGTAAACTAATTATAATGGCAAAATTGGAATTACTTTTTTAAAAAATGCAAAATATTTGATTGAACATTGTTGTCTAAAAATACGCCAATGGCAAATTATTCAAATTATTTTCACTTTTTTCTATTCTTTCTTTCTTTCTTTCTTTCTTTCTTTCTTTCTTTCTTTCTTTCTTTATTTATTTTTGAGACTAGGTCTTGCTATTTTTCTCCCTGGAACCACAGGCTCATGTTGCCCAGGGTACCATAGACTCAAGCAATCCCCAGCCTCAGCTTCCCAGGTAACTGGGATTACAGGCTTACGCCACCACGCCCAGCTACTTTTTTGGAACTAGGTCTCACTACGGGCCCCAGGCAGGACTCGAACCACGATCCTGGCTGCTTCATAGGCTGAAGCTTACAGGCACAAGCCAATGCCAGCCTCACTTTTTTCTTTTCTTTAAAATGTCTTTTTTTTTAACTAAAAGATGTCCAACCGAATGGGAAAAAATCTTTGCCCTCCACATGAGCGACAAGGGCTTAATAACGAAGATCCACAAGGAACTAACACAACTAAACAAAAGCAAAACAAAAAGCCCAATCAAAAAATGGGGAGAAGAACTAAAAAGACACTTTTCTAAAGAGGAAATACAAATGGCCAGCAGGCACATGAAAAACTGCTCAACTTCGCTAGTAATAAGAGAAATGCAAATCAAAACAACAATGAGATACCACCTTACACCAGTAAGAATAGCCCACATCCAAAGAACGGACAACAAGAATTGCTGGCGAGGATGTGGAGAGAAAGGAACAACTACTACACTGTTGGTGGGAATGTAAACTAGTCCAACCACTATGGAAAGCTGTATGGAGGACCCTCAAGTTAATGAAAATGGAATTACCATTTGACCCAGCAATTGCTCTCTTGGGAATCTACCCAAAAGAGACCTATATGTGGGTACAAAGGGACACATGCGCTCGGATGTTTACCGCAGCACAATTTATAATTGCA
>PVHY01021032.1:0-24454 GCA_004024945.1 Uropsilus gracilis
CAGTACAACTGCTCCTGTAATTAATTTGAAAGGCAAATAGTGACTCATATATAGCAGTTTCAAGAAGTCAGAATGAGCATGGGATCAGGGTGCCTCTCCGTCATTTTGTTACCATGAGTTCAGCATTTATGAAAGAGACTAACGACTAAAATTGCTATCAACATTTGCAGCAGAAACTGCAGGTTGGAAATAGGATTTTCCTTTCCTTGCTAATGAGCTCTTTTCTCAAGGTGCAGATGCTTGGAGTATAAAGGGAGATTGGTAATTTTTTTTTGTTTTACACCCACTAATGCTTGTGCTGAAATTCCAGTAGCACCTCTGTGACAGGGGAGGATTATATGAAGCCATAAAAAATATTGTCAGAGAAGTAGTTTAGCTGGGCATACCTTAATGGCTTACAAAGTGGATTCTTTAATTGCGCACACTATGAAGTGCTTTCAAGTGGGTGTACATATGTCAAACTCATCTACCTCAGCAGTTGCAGAGACCAGAGAAAAGTAGTCTTTTTGTTCGCTTCATGATCTCTGTAGGATAAATGAGTTTTTCAGGGTTTTTGTTTGTCCACCATTAGTCCCTATGACCAGTGTCTGTGGTGTTAGGCCCTCCTTATGATTGCATGTGCCTGGACAAGTGGATGTGCACAAGCATGAGTGGGCTCACCTGACCCTAGGAGGAGGCAATCAAAGGGCGGCATCATGGGAAGAGGAAGGAAGGAGAGAGGAGAACTCAAGAGAGAAACTTGAGAGGCTGTTTCTTTGTTGTTTCTTATTAAAAACCCTAAAAAATGTAATGCCAAGGATTCTGATACTACAAGCCAATGATGAACCTACTGGGATGGGGATGGTTACCCAACAACCTCTCTCAGGAGAGGCAGCTAAACAGTTAAGGTTGAATGATTCTAGACAAATTGTTTCTAATGCTACCACTGCTGCTGCCTTTTTCTTTAGGTTCCTTAGGCAGGACTGCATAGATCCTCTTTAAACATGGGAACTTGATAGACAAAGTTCTTCAATTGTATGAACACAAACCCTCAACTGGACAAGACTCTTGGTATACAACAACAAAAAATAGGTGTAACCAGAGCAGAATTCAGAATTCATTCAGTCCTCGGCAAAAAGCAAAAGGGTTTCTCTCAATCTAGATGGAGGTTATTAAGGTGAATGCCCAGTCAGCATAGTATTTCCACATGGCTGATTCCTTGCAACCAACAGAGTGTGCAATGTGTTTAGCAAGTCTCCAAGAGTTCATCCTAGGATTGCTTGGTAATCTACCCCACCCTTTCAACTTGACAATTTGCTGAAAAGTAATAAAGTCTATTGGTGACAATTTGATAGAGTTCTAACCCAGAAAATTTTCAGACTCTACCAAGATAAATGTTGGCTCATTTTCGGGAATGATAGTATCTGACAATTCAGGTGCTATAAATAATGGTGGAAAGCAGCAATTTTTGCAATAGAGCCCCAGGGGGTAAATTAATGAACATTCCAAACTCATTTCGAAGAGACCACCAAGCTCAGTGTCCAAGCAAAATTAATATGAATGTCTAACTAAAACTTCATGATTGCCATCGTGATAGTTATAAATTTCTGTGAGGTGGATGTGTATCCGGTAGATGATACAACTCTTAAGAGACATTCCAGTATTCCCTTCTACTTTATGAGCAAGTGTATTACTAACCCCTCCCTGTAGTTTTTAATTCACTTGAATCTACAGACTGGCCTTGACAAATAAAGATGCCTTGTTATTCAAAAAATGAGGTTTTTTTGTGAGAACTGTTACTTACTGAATAGTCACTCAATGTTAAATGCTGGACTAAACACTATAGTCCCAGCAATATAGGTATTATTATTGTTACTACCAATTTTCCACATAAGGAAGCTGAGACTCCCAGAAAACTAAATTACCTCTTCAAAGTGGAGAACTAGAAGTGACAACCTGGGTATGCTTTGCAAAACCCATAGGTTTTCTTCGAGATACATGATTTATCATAGACATTAGAGAGATTTTTGAAGCTTTTTTTTTTTTTTAAAGAAATAGCAGGAAAATCACTCCTAGTCTCAACACATCACAGCAACATTTTTGTCTGTTTCTTTAGTTTTTTTCTTTTTTTGACCACATGAATATTTCCCTAATGGGATGGCTGCTGTGAGAACAGCACCTCATCTCTACCTGCTCCTTAATTAGCATCTGGACTAGCAACTGCATAGCCACTGCATTGCCATGGCCCAAGAATATTTTCCTGGATCCCACAAAATATTAACAACAACGACAGAAGCAAAATAATCCAATAGGCAATTAAAGGAAAAACCAAAAACTGCAGATTGTTGAGATTATGTGCCGGTTAATGCCTAATTCTTATCTCATTCTTTCTTTTCCTTCTGAATTACTTGGACCTACTTTCTGAATTCCTATCAAATAGTAAAGATTCTAGTTAACAATACTATGATAATCTAGAATATAACAGTCCTTGATAATGTAAAATGCGTTTCTGTAAGAAATTCAAATAAGTAAAATTAGGCTTAATCTACATGCATTTTAACATCTACATAATTCATGTCTTTTCAGCGATTGTGTACAATTCTATCCTATAAAACAGAAATTCCTACATGTGGGACTGTGAGTCGTTGGCAGCTCATGGCAAACTTTCAGTGGTTTGCAGCAAAATGAGAAAAGGATTTAGTTTTTCATGGGCTAAATATATTCAATTTAAGGAATTGCCCTTTTTTCCCAGATATAATTGCTTTGTCCTATTAGATGATGGGTTTTGTCCTTAATGTCTTTCAACAAAATATGCAGTAGCTAATCTAGTAATAATATTTCATATTAAACTTTTCAATATTAAACTTTGCTTTTCATTAAAATCCTGAAGTTCAGGAAGCTCTGGCCAGAGCTCTCTTGAGCTCTCTGAAGACAGGAGACCTGGTGAGGGAGAGAATGACAAGGGCAACAGCCAACCTGTGACAAGTACTCTGTGGAGAGTACTACTTGCTTCCATCACTCAGTTCCAATTGCTTTCCACAGATCAGTTCATTTAATCCCAACAAAACCTCCCATGGTGAGCCCTGATACACTGTCATTTTCCAAAGGAGGAAGCAGAAGCACAGAGTTCTAGAACTTTGAAGTTCCTGTGTTCTAGTAACAATTCTTTGGATCACTTTAGTTTTGAGCCAAATTCCATAATTGATGATTGGAACTCATTTATAAGACTCAGCTTGATAAGAATGAACTTGGCTTCCAGCCACTGCTCAGTCCTCCTCTTGGAAGCCTTAGATGTCTCTTCGTTGCTATTATTTATTAAGTGTGCTTTTAATTCAGATTTTATTCCATTTGATTTAGGCTACAGGGGCTGTACATATTCTTTGGAAATAACTTTCTGTCACCCCTATGCCAGCCAAGCAACATTCACTTGGCAAACAGAGATTTGTATGCATTGTGCTGAGGTTGAGAAGTGGACTCTTTCATTTCCTTCTCTGTTCTGGTTACTTACTAGAAGTAAGTGTGGAAAGTACTTACTTACTTACTTACTAGAAGTGTGGAAAGTACTTACTTACTTACTTACTAGAAGTAAGTGTGGAAAGTACTTACTTACTTACTAGAAGTAAGTGTGGAAAGTACTTACTTACTTACTTACTAGAAGTAAGTGTGGAAAGTACTTACTTACTTACTTACTTACTAGAAGTAAGTGTGGAAATTAATTCCAATATTTATTCAGGAAGTGACACTATTATTGTGTTCAGAAATCTTCAAATGTACTTTGCCTTCTTTTCCTCTATGTGGATGTGAAACTTGGCCTCCTCAGACCACAATGAAAATAAATCCTTCCTCACATACCTTTAAGAGACTTCAAATAATTTTAGAATGCTAAACCAAATGAAAATTTTGTCTATAAATTTGCATGGCATAGAATTTTTGACAGATAGTTTTACTCTGCTTATGATGACTGAGTTAGAGTCAGGCATGAGTAGAGACATGTGTACTTCTTGGTCTCTTCCAGATGTGGTAAAAACCACCTTTCAAATACTACCTAGAATTCTGACAATTGTTATGGTATGCCATCTACTTCAAAGAGATTACAGTAGCAAGTACTTTTCTCTTCAAAATAAATCCCTGGCTAAATTATACCCTTAGGATCTTTACCCTATGTTGAGCTTATAACACAAAGTGCAAATCTGTGGTTCAGAAGAAATTGATTCCACTAACTTTAAGACATATATGGCATTCATTGCAAGATAGTTTTGGCCCCAAATTTTTCATGTGTTTGTGAATGATGATTCTTTTATTACTAAACCCTTAGTGTTCAACAGGCTTTTTAGGGACAACTCAATAAAAATAACACGACACCCTGCATTTTAAAGTTTTTGAGTTGTGTTATTTAAAATATTTTACTCATTCTTATTCATTCCCTCAAATGCTCTGAGCTTTAGAAATAACTTGTTTTGATTTAGGGTTTTGAAAATAAAGAAACTACAGTTAATAAGAAAAGTTTATATAGTTTCACATCAAACAAAACAAAATAGGATTTCAGGTCAAAGATCCTGTATTTATCTGTATTCCTGGGCTGATTATATAAAGTGTAGTCCCTTATATTGATTGAGGATGTGTGTGGCGCCAATAACTGCGCTAACCCCTTTGACCACCTTTATCTCACATGATCCTCATGACATTCCTAAGAGACTGGTATTATTTCACCCGCCTTGTCAGATGAGAGAATGTAGCCTAGTTTTCTTAAGTTCCTCACTGGAAGTCACAGAGATAAATAGTGATTGGACTTTGAAATGAATTTTAGATCCCTAGATCTTAATAACATCACAGAAATGCATTTCTAAAAGACCTTGTCTTTAATTCCAATATTTAAGAAATCTCTCCCCCCCCCCCCCAGTATCAGATACTTCCTGTCCTAGGATCTACCATCTCACCTGTGTGACAGGGATCTCGACCTGCAACCCCACTAGACTCCTTAGAATCTCCATCCTGCTGTTTATATATTCATGTTTTGCCCCATTCCGCACCCCCACTTCCACTTAAAGGCACCTCTCACGCTGGTTTTCCTTGTGAGGAAAACCTGACTTTTTTTAGACTAGGTCTCGCTATTTTGCCCATCGAACCGCAGGCTCTCTTTGCTTGGGGTACCACAGACTCAAGCAATCCCCAGCCTCAGCTTCCCAGGTAGCTGGGATTACAGGCGCGCACCACCACACCCAACTATTTTTTTGGAACTAGGTATCGCTATGGGCCCCAGGCGGGACTCGAAACGTGATCCCTAGTCCCAGCCGCTTCATAGGCTGAAGCTTACAGGCACGAGCCACCGTGCCCCACCCGCAGTAGGTGATTTGTTTAAAAGGAATTCAGCAGTTCTGAAGAACTTCACCAATCAAAGAGAAAAAAAAACGTGAACTTGGAAACACGTGCTCCACTGGTAGATCTTAGGAGAAGACATTTTTGTGGGAACATATTCTGGAAAAAGACCTACATCACAAATCTCAGACTTCATGCCAACATGCTACTCCTTCAGTGTGCTATTTATTAAGAATGAACCTTTCTGACAAAGTGGTAGTTTCAACTTCAGAAGATACATCAGTGAATCCCTTCAGGAAGAGCAACCTATGTATACAAATCTAGAAACAGTGTTCATATGTTGCCATTCTTAGTTGCAGACCTTTCCCTCTTTCACACAGAGATTAAGATTTGTGTTCCCAGAGGTTCTGTATTCCTTGGCTTTGTCTTCCAAGTCAGGTTCCCCAGAGAATCTTGTTGCAAATGGATTTGTGCATTTATGGGCCACAGCTTGTGACTGCTTATATCCTGAAAGATACCCAAAGCCTTTAGAGAAGATTTATAGTCACTGAATTTAACTTATTTTCAGTTAACTGAAGTTAACCAAGAATCAAAATCACTGAAAGGGAGTGATTGCATGATGGTGCTCAAAGGAATCTCATCTCTTTCAACCTCTGTATTGTCCAAATAAAGAAATCGCGCCTAGATAGTATACATGATTTATCCTTGACAAGAAAATGTATTTTGAACATCAGAGAGAGGTCTAGATTCAAATACTCTAACAAGTAAGTCAATAATAATATTTGCTAGCATTCCCATGCCCACCAATACCTTAGAAGGAGGATTCATTCACTCATTCATTCACCCATTTATTTATGTTTTATTATCCATGGCTGACGCAAGTCAGAAAACCTAGAAAACAATGATTATTTCTTCTGTGTCAGTTCTATATGTTGCTATAATATATTGACAATTCTGTTTTCCAGGTATCTCTCAAACTGATCCAAGCCTATAATCACTGTCAATATCTTACTTTAAACCTTAATTACCTCCTAACCAGACTAACAACAGCCTACTTTAGACATAGCATTGCTTCAGTTATGCAGTGTAACACTTTGCAAGGTTTCTGTATGTTGGCAAGTGTCAAGCAAGCACTAGGGACCACTAACTTCTCACCGAAGTGCTGTCCAATGGGGAGAGAGGTGTTTTGAAAACAGTGAGCTAAGAGCTCTTTGGAACCAAGAATAGGGTGCCATGGGTACACACAGAAGGGAGAACTGGCCACATCTTGGACAGTCAGAGAGGGTTTCCTGGAGAAGGGAAGGCCTAACTGAAATGTGAATGATGAGGAGTCCTTTGCAAAACAAGGAAATGTATACTGGGTGTTCCAGAAAAAAGACATAGTCTATACAAAGATCAGGAAGTCAGGGAGAAGATGAACTTTAGGGGAAACTTAGGAATGGGGACAGGAAGAGGTGAGAAAGCGACTTGTAGGAAAAGTGGAAGTTGTCTCATAAAGGTACTCCCAGTCATTTACTAAGGAATGGAGGAGTTTCTCAAATTCCTTTGGAGGAAAAAATTTGTGGGTAAGTCATGTATAATATCTGGCTTCAGTTCCTTTACTTGAAAAATATAAAGGTTGCATGAGTTAAGTTTCCTTTGAGCTCCATTATCTTTGAAGACAAATGCTGATGTCAAAATCAGAGCTCAAAGAAAATATGTGGGAAGAGTGGGAGCCTGGGGCCACTGAAAGCAGTGGTTATTACTGTCCAGTGATTTTCTTGATATGTAGAATGAAGAGAACAGCAGTGATTTTGCCTCTAGGGAACATAACCTCATTGTTTGTGGATGCATTCCACTCTCTGTCCCTGGTGGTACCCAATAAAGAAATAGTGCTGGCACACTTGACTTACTGTTTTTTCTTTCTTTTTATTAAAGAAAAACCCAAATGTTGATTTTGGTTAGCATCACTTCTTTATAGCCCAGCTCACTATGATTCTATAATAAATAGATGCTGCTATATTTATACCATTGGCCCTGTTTGCTAAGGCTATTGCAAAGATTCACAAAACAGAAACGCATTGTCTCACAGTTCTGGAAGCTGGACATCTAAGATCAAGGGCCTGGCAGTTTCCTTCCAAGTCTGTAAGGCAGAATATGTTTTATGCTTTTCAACCTGCTTCTGGTGCTTTATTGGCAATCTTTGTGATTTCTTGGCTTATAGAAGCATCACCTTGACTGCTGTCTTCATATTTTTTAAGTTGTATCATTTCATTATTCAGGTAACATTAGTTTACAACATTGTAGATGACTTAGGGGTACAGGTTCATATCTTCTCAGATGTATATTACCACACCACACCACATCACCAACAAAATATCTATAATCCTCAGCCACAGTCTATTGTGCTCTCTCTGCCTCTGGTAATCTCAATTCTACAGTCAGATTTCAAAGGTTTGTTTGATTTAATTTTACTGTTTCTTTGTTTTGTTTTTCTATATTCCATATATAGGGGATACTGTCTGGTATTTATATTTCTCCTTTTGATTTTGTTAGTATAACCCCCACCAATTCCATGCATTTGCTTGTAAATAGCAATGTTTCATCTTGTTATATAAATGAGTAGTACTCCATGCATGTGTATATACCACATTTTCCTAATCCACTCTTGTGTCATTGGGCACTTAGGCTATTTTTATAACGTGGGTATGTAAATAGTGCTATATGGCTTCATCTTTACCTGGTGTTCTCCTTTTTTTTCATATCTTTGTATTTCCCCCTTTTAAGGATATGAATCATCTTGGATTAGGGTCTATTTAATGACCTAATTTGACTACCTCTGCATGAAATCCCATTCTGAGATTTGGGCTCCAACATCTTTTTATTTGAGGGGACACAATTCAACCCATTGTAACCTCCCAATTCTGCCTTGGAGTTTTTCCTATGTTCACTCTATATAATGGCATCAAGACAATTTGAAAGTTGAATATATGAAGTTAAATAATACTTGACTGTACCAGGAGGAAAAACACCCAGTAATGCTATAAACTAGTAGTTTGAAAATACTTTTCCTGGCAGTTCAGATTTTAATAAAAAGATTTTTTGTGAAAGCCAAATATGTCTAACTGTGTCATGTCTCTGTGTGAAGCTGGGTGTGGGCTATGTGGGGAAAAAAAGGCAGCAGAGTTTCTTTACCTGCTCAGTGTCTCTTGGCACCAAAATGGTCCTTAGAGCACCTCTGTGGAAAACAACACTTGTCAGAAGAAACTTGAAATCCTCTCTAAGGTCCTCAGCTTAAAGTCAGGAAAACCATTTATGTGGCTGCTTACCAGAGTGCCAGTTACCAATATCGCCGGAGCACTGAGTTGGCTAAACTTTATGACACACAAGAAATCTCATCAGAAAACCAAAGAACAAGTATAAAGAAAAAGGAAAAGATGTTTGAGGTGGCCTAAGGTTTTTCTTTTTCTTTTTTTTATTATTGCCACATATTTTTATTAAACCAGTTGCTATAAAATAATAAATCCATTTTCTGACATTCCAAAAAAAAACCTTTAAAATGATATCTTCATAAATAGAAATTATTACAGATATAGGTACAGTACACATATACACATACAGATTTATAATATGTTTATAACACACACCCACTTATGCATGAATATCTACTTTGTAACACTGGCTCACTGACTTAAATCTTTAAAGTTTTTTGTCCTAAGTTGAATGATCATCATCATCTTTAGTTACTGTGAAAACAATAATTTAAGTTCTATTTTCATTAATCATTCTCATGACCATTTGATTAGATTACATATGCCCCCTTAACATTACACTTTTCATATATTTTTTTTAAATCACACAGCTATTTATAAGATACAAGATATTGCCCACATTTTACAAATAAGAACAATGAGACTCAAAGAGATTCATGGGTATCTGCCTCAGCTCATAGCACCAAAATTCTGGAAGACCTCAAACTAAACCTGAGAGTACTAAGTTCAATATCTCTGCAAAGTCTTTTTTTTTTCTTTTCTAGGAGATTTTATTTTCATTGTATTTTTAAACATTCTTGACAAGGGTATTTTTAGAGGTCTCAAATTACTAGTTAGTTCTTAATGTTTTCTTCCTTGATAATAAGTTTAGTCACCCTTCTAATTTTATAGAAGTGGGATAAAGTGGCAGACTTGGTAACAGGTGGGTTAAGAATAAAGAGGAGGTTATGTGAAATTGTAGATCTTTTTATAAATTTTATTTTATATTAAGAAGAGTATTGTTTTTGTTACAGTTTTTTTGCTTTAAGGTAACCTTGGTCTACAACACTATATATGATTCACAAATATATATTCACTATATATGATTCATATATATTCACTATATATGATTCACAAATCCCCTCTCTTCAAGGTGCCACAACACATGCACCTTCCAAGCACCCATATTCTTCCAACATAATCTACTGTACCATTGTACCTCTTCCCATCTTTGTCCCCCCCCTCCCTTTCTCTCTCTAGTATTCTCAGTTTTATGGTCAGGTTATTAGGATTTATTTTGTTGGCTTTTACTTATCCTTTGTTATGTTTTATTTATATATCTTTCTCTCACCTAATTGCTCTAGATAGGACTTTCAATACTATGTTGAATATTTGTGGTAAAAATGGACAGCTTTGTCTTGTACCATAGCTTAGAGGAAAAGCTTTTAGTCTTCAGCATTGAGTATGATGTGACCTTTATTATGTTGTCATAGGTAGCCTTTATTATGTTGTGGTATCTTCCATCTTTTCCATAGCTTTTAAATGTTTGTATTCATAAAGAGAAATTGAATCCTATCAAATGCTTTCTTGGCAACTATTGATTTTTTTTAAGTTTTAACTTTTTTTTTCATTTATATATAAATTTCACAACATTGTAATCCCCAGGGTTTCTTTTCATTTATCTTTTATTTCAGGGTGTGCACACAAATGAACCTCCTTTAAATGAAATTTCCTTGCATTAATACCTGATTCAGTTCATATGATTCTTTTGTGAAATGGGTGATGAAGTTAGGCTAGAAAACTCTAGAAAATAAGCAACTTGATTAAATTTGATTTCTGAATGCAGAGAATGAAGGTCTATGAGGTGGTAGTAATGCTTTCATGATTCTTTGAATAGTGAGAGCCAATTAAAATTTCCTTGGGACTTACCAGTAGCTTGAAGAACTCTGGGTACTTTTTCAGGCCTCAGTAAATTATAACAATACTTCTTTTCCTTGGTTTTCCACTTGAAAATTGGAAAACCTTAGTGCAACATTTTCTTCACACTGCCTAGTGCTATCATTTTGCTGATGAAAAGGAGCATGAAAGAGTACATGTCACAGCATCATGCATATTAATGAAGAAGGGATGTTGTGATCTTGAATAGTATCATTCAGTATGTACTTTAATGTTAACATTAAAAATGCTGTTTATTTTTTAAACAGGAAATTCTAGGAGAAATTCAAGCTTTTACTGATATTTGAAAGCTTGAAATAGGATTTTTTTTCACATTCATTATTTGCCTTTTCTGGAACATTACTTGGTCCTTTTGACTTATGCAATTTTATTATGACAGCTGATACAAAATAAAAATGTAGCCTACAGGAATTTGTTGATTTGAATTCCTATGTAAATATGACACAGACACAGAGACTCAAATCAGGGAATCTGGTTAAAAAAGCCTCAGTTATATCCATGATGAAATCTATTTCTTTCCTTTCCTTTCTTTTACTTCTGGAATATAAACTTGGTTGTTTTTCCAGACACAGGGAGATGACAATGTGGAGTTCTTTTTTTTTTTTTTTTTAGACTATTTTTTTAAAAAAATAGGTCACTATTTTTACCCATGGAACCACAGGCTCATATTGTCCAGGGGGTACCATGGACTCAAGCAATCCCAAGCCTCAGCTTCCAGGTAGCTGGGATTACAGGCGCGCGCCACCACGCCCAGATATTTTTTGGGACTAGATCTCTCTGTATTGCCCCGAGTGGGATTTGAACCGTGATCCCTAGGCCCAGCCTCTTCATAGACTGAAACTTACAGGCACGAGCCACTGTGCCTGGCTCAATGTGGAGTTCTTATCCTTTCTAAAGAGCATGAGGGGAGGTTCCCATGGTGACAAAGTGTCCCTTTACAGGTAGGAAAACACTCTGATAGACACACTAAATTAATTCCCATCATGCTATCAATTACTGAGATATCTCTCTCTGTTCTGAACACAGGTATTGACACTGAAAGATAGATAAGAGGGAGGAAAACACTGGATTTGGAGTGACTGCCATGCAAGTTTAAGACAGGAAGATTTGAAGGCTGCTTTGAGATGGGATTCCATTGGCCTCATCTCCACATAGGAAGGATGAAATACCATAAGGAAACATGAATTGTAGAATTTCAACTGTTAGCAGAACCTGTCTGAAATCTTGATGTTTTAGAATAATTAGGAAAAGTCATAGTTAGGAGCTCACTGTTACAGAGCAACTAAGCACCAACTGAAGTCTCCAAGAATTTGTTCTAAGGAAGATAAAGACACCGTGAGATTATACAAAGCACCACTTGCCAGTTGTGGGTTCAGTAATTGTTAGCAAAGTTGGGCAAATTGAATCTAGATTTTTAGAATTTTCAAGATTTCATTGAAACAAATTAGTTATTATTATTGAATAAATATAATCTCCTGAAACTAAGGAAAGGGGAAATCAGCAGTTCTGGGAGGAAATGAATATCTTCAGAATGCATTTGTTCCACTAGCAAAGTTCAGACCTGGCATTTATTTTCAGCTGTGGTGTGATACCTTTAGATGTCTCAGGAACAGAGTAATGGCCCTTTCAAAATGTGAGTGACAGCAGTGACAGCATGGATCCTGTCAGTGGCACTACCCAACATGAGGTAGTGTTGGAGCTCAGAGGCACTTGACACAGTAAAGAATGAGGCCACAGCTCCTCAGCCAGACCTACTAGGGGTGAGGGAGCATGCTGTATAATACTTTACCTTAGTAATTTGTGAAATTTATTGTGAATGAAGATACTGTCTCCTTATATACTAGTCAGGATTCTCCAGAGATACAGACTATACTTAAGTATACAAACTATACTTAAGTATCCAGAAAAAGATGTACCATGAGGGATTGAATCAGGTGATTATTGAGACTAAGAAGTTCCATGATCAATTATCTGCAACCTGGAGGCCCAGGAGAGGGGTGGGGGTTGGGGGGCAGTGGTTCATATCAAGATGAAAGGCCTGGGAATTGGGAACCAATAATGTGAGTTTTAGTCGGGATTTGAAGACCCAAGAACCAGGAGCAATGGTATTTAAAGGTGAGAAAAAGTGAACATCTCAAGCTCAAGTTTTCTACTTTTTGTTCTGATTAGACTTTTGGTGACTGAATGAGGCCCATTCACATTGGAGAGGGTAATCTTTTCACTGGGTCCACAGACTGAAATGCTAATCTCTTCTGGGAACACACAGAAACACTCAGAAATAATCTTTAACCAGCCACTTGAGTAGCCCAGTGAATTTGACACATAAAATTAACCATTATTGAAGCTAGGGATATCCTGAGTTGGTGAAGCCCCTGTGTAGAGTAAATTAATTATCAGGATTTTTCATGCCCTTCCATCATTAGCCTCTATGCCAGTTCTCCCCATGATTGTATATACCTGGGTCCAGGGGTGTGCACAGACCTTACAGAACCTGGGCCTTGGAGGTGAGGAGATAAGGGCAGAGTCACCCTGGGGAATGCCAAAGAGAACTCCAGAGAGAATGTGAGAGGGATTATAGAGGGGTGGGGAGGGAGGGAGGCAGGAATAGAGGGAGGGGTAGAGAGACAGAGAGAAAGAGAAAGTGCTGTTTGTTTGCTGATCCCTGCACACTATTAAAAATTCTATGAATATAATGCCAAGGGCTCTGACATTTTTCTTTAGTTGTTACAACTGATGATGAACCACCCAGATTGGGATGGTTACAAAACACCCTGGAACCTGATAATGGAGGAGCATAAGAGATAAAAGAGACAGAGAATGGGAAAGGATACCTGAAAGCCCCTTGCCAGAAGCCCCTCCCCTCAACCCCATCAACAATGGCAAAACAGGCCAGGCTTGGTGGCTCCTGCTTGTAAGCTTCAGCCTATGAAGTGGCCAGGGCTAGGGATCGCGGTTCAAGTCCCACCTGAGGCCCGTAGTGAGACCTAGTTCCAAAAAAAAAATAGCTGGGCGTGGTGGTGCACGCCTGTAATCCCAGCTACCTGGGAAGCTGAGGCTGGGGATTGCTTGAGTCTGTGGTACTCCGGGGAACTATGCTTGAGTCTGTGGTACCCTGCGGTTCCACGGGCAAAAACAGCAAGACCTAGTCTCAAAAACAAAAACAAAAAAAAAAGAAACAAACAAAAAACAAACAAAAAAACCCCCACAAAACAACAATGGCAAAACCAGGAGCTCTCAGTTCAGCCAAATCATTGGATTTGGTTACATTTGTCTTGAATGGGAATGAACATCTGCGTTTTTAAGTGTTATTTAGAGTCTAGGATAAAAAAGAAAACCAGAAAGAAAAAAAGTAAGAAAAAAAACCTCCTGAGGTCCTACTAACACCAATTTTAGTCTGCCCGCAGAGTCTATGCTTTCCTATCACCCAAGGTCAACTTTGAAGAGGGAATTTTATGATTCTGGGGTTCTGTTAATCCTCAGTATTAAACATCAACTACTGTATTTTGAATCTAGGCCATCACCTCTAATGACCTATAATTATTTCCTTGTTTTAAAATCACACCCAAGTTTCTTGTTTTCAAGTCTCATTGAAAGCAATTATTTCAAAACTTGGATCACTTAATAATGAAAATAAAGTCTTTCATAGTGGATAACAGTTATCACATAATTGAAATTTGATAAGAGCATAGAACTTAAATATTCTGACGAAAAAAATGATGACTACATGAGGTGATGTGCTAGTTAATGCAATGAGGGAGCTCATTTCACACAGTTTATGTATGATAAATGATCACTTTATGTGATTTAAATATCTCACAATTTTATTTGTAAACTATGTCTCAATAAAACTGGAAAAAAAGCTTAAAGTCACACATTTCAAAAAATGATTTCCACAACTACTTGGTCAGTAAACCTGATTTTGCTTTTTAAAATCCATCAAAAAAGACCGTAGAGGGAACTGAATTTTTTCTGAACAACATTACTCACAGGAAAACTCTTTTTTCATGAATTAAAAATACAAAGAACAAAGAAATGACAGTTTATTAAATAGAAAATAGTAAAAATAAGCTCACACATACCAGGAATCTGGACTATGGGAGGTATATTACGGTTTTCCAGAAAAATACATATGTGACTATAAAAGGGGACTCAGCAAAGAATGGTAGCTCAAGTTCAAGGGCAATTTTCTACAGAACTAGAAAGAACTGATATTGCACATCAAGTCCAAAGATGATCTGGTGCTCTTTTGTGGAGGTCAGTCTTTGTTCTATCGGGGCTTTCAGCTGATTGGATGTGGCCCAGCACATTAGGGAGGGTAATCTGCTCTTCTTATAATTCTCCAGTTGTAGCCTAATTCTCACCCATCCCAACACACATACATCTGGAATGTTTGAACAATTATTGGGATACTGTGATCCAGTCATGATGGTACATCAAATCAAAAATCACAGAAAAGAAGACTGAAAAGATGTTTTTATTTGTTCATTTATTTATGTTGCTTGATTTATGACTTTCCATCAACCACATGAAGCTGGTATTATCCTATAGATGGAATATGAATAAATTGTTCAGTATTTGATTGCATGAAGATGTGTTAGCACACCAAAGTTGCTTGTGATAACTGGAAAAGTAGTTGGTGATAACACCTTAGTGAAATGAGAGAGTTAAACCTCTTAAGACTGAGTCATTTATTTTCCTCCTTAGACCCAGTGTTTCAAGATTGCTGGGAATGTGACCTAGTCTATCTGCTTTGGAAAAACCGAAGCCATGATTTCTAATGCAAAGTAACAGAAAGGAGGATCCCTAGGTCTACCAAGTAGAAGGTATTTGGATTCTTATCTGTGTTTTCAGGAAATGCAATTAATAATTTATTGTGGGGACTCTATTAAGACTTTGCATTCACTGTTTTATTCTAAGTATTGAAGCTATTATACATGACATCAATAAACAGATCAATGCACCCCTTCTTTATCCCTAGCTTTAGAACTTGAGGAAAGCTCTCCCACACCTTTCTTACATGACTGACATTTCAAGGGAGGACTCATCTATGTCCAGTCTCTATTTTGAATAGTCACCAGGAAAATGACACTCTATGGACACATACTATGAGCTTAAAGGTACAGTTGAGAACATTAGTGTGTTGTTTCTAAAACTGTGAATGAAAGATCATTCCACATAGCTGAACATCCGGAGGGAGCTTTAGTAAGAAGAATAAATTACAATTTTGCAACCTGGCATTGGCCCAGACTAGAAGAGTTCTGACTTTGTTCATACAATGTTTTTGAAAACATGTGGATAAATTAGGCTTCATGTGTCTCCTGTGACCCATTTACCTTTTTAGCAGACACATGTAGGATGTGTATTTGTCTATGTGTGTGTGTATGTTTTCTGATATGCTCCATCTCTCCCTTTCACATTTCTTGCATGACAAACCTGTGAGCTTTTATGGGTGGGCCAACATTTCCTCCTGGACCTTGGTAATATTAATGAAAGTTGGCTTCTACTTTAAGAGCGTGACACACATTCTCTCAAGTCATCTCCATAAGACATTTATGGACTGGTATTATAACTACATATTTTCTGTCAGTTGTTCTTCAGAGAGTACCTCAGTCTGATTTTGACCACAGGTCTACCAACTTGTGTTTCCTTTTAACATCATTATGAAAAAGAACCTATTTCATCCCTTTTTATTCTTTACTCTTATGCCTCATATCTTGTGAACACTTTTCATATTTCAAAGAGTCGTAGATTGTATCAGTGAGACTGGTGGCCCATGTTTTACCATAAAATTTGTAGGGACTGTCTTCATTGAAACATTTAGGTAGTAGATATTTTGAAGTTCAACTCAATTTAAAGAGATTCATCCATCCTCATCAAATAAAAAATTGTTTGCAAATAATATATTTTAGTTCTGCATAATTGAAAAGTCCTGGCTTATCCTGAAAATGAACATTGTATTTTAACTTTTTTTTTGTTTTTGTTTTTGTTTCTAGATCCTGCTACTTTTGCCTATGGAACTGCAGGCTCACAGTGCCTGGGGTACCATGGACTCAAACAATCCCCCGCCTCAGCTTCCTAGGTGGCTGGGATTATAGGCATGCGCCACCACGCCCAGCTATATATTTTTTGGAATCAGGTCTCACTACGTGTCCCTGGCGGGACTCGACCGTGATTCCTGGTCCTGGCTGCGGCTTCTTAGGCTGCTGCTTACAGGTATGTACCACCATGCCCGGCTGTATTTTAACTTTCAATGGCATCTTTTAGAGTAGAGTTTTTGAAGCTTTAAATGTATTGCTGCATCCACAACATGGTTTAATAGGGAGATTGAGAGCAATCACTATCCTGAAAAAATGTAACAAAAGAACGGAAAAAAAGCTGATACGATATCCTAGAAGGTCTCAGACTCTTGCACCAGGTCAGCTGATCACCTTTAAGAAGACCAAAAACCAGAGAGTGAAGGCCTGGGGGCATCAGATGGCTTGGGAAACACTGGCTCCTCTAAGGCAAGTAGCCACATGACTGTTGGTGCACCGCTGAGGTGGCATCCACAGCCAGCTGATACCACAGCCATTATTGACATTAGCAGCAGCTGATCTTGGCTCCTGGGAAACCCAGTGCCAGCTGACTCCACCTGGGGACACCTTGGTTCCTGGGGAGACTTGGGAGATTGATGCAATGCAACACCACTGTGGCTGCTTGTGGTTCCTCTGGAGCCAGTTACCATATTGGCTTTAGCACACTGGGGAGGAGGTGGCCATGCCTGGCTGGAACCATTGGGCCCATGAAGAAAGAATAGAAGAAATGGAAGAATACATCAGTACTTTTGAATAATCAGAGGTAAGACAGAATCCAACAAGAAAAGGAGAGAAAAGTGCAAAGGAAAAAGAATGAAAAAACACTCCGAGAACTATCTGACACCATGAGAAAAGGAAACTTTAGAACTATGGGAATCCCAGAAGGAAAGGAGAGAGACAAAAGACCTAAGAAACTATTCAAGGAAATAATTGAAGACAACTTCCTAAATGTGAAGCAAGAAATTAAAATAGAAATACAAGAAGCTAGAACACCAAATTACCATGAAAACAAAACTACTGCAATACAGACAATACTAGTAAAACTTCAAAAAATCCAAGACAAAGAGAACATAATGAAGCTGGTAAGAGGCAACCTATAAAAGAAAGTCTGTTAAGCTCACATTAGGCTTCTAGGAAGAGACACTTTGGGTAAGAAGAGAATGGAGCAACATTTTCAACAAACTCCAAAAAAACAAAAACAAAACAAACAAACAAAAAATAGCCAAGGATAACTTTATCCTGCAAAGCTCTCATTCATCTATGAAGGGAGAAGATAGACCTTCTCAGACAAAAAAAAAAAAAAAATCTTCAGAAATTCACTTCTATTAATCCTACCTTCAAGATATATTACAGGAAGCTTTAAAATTTAAACCAATAGAAGACCAAACAAGAAGAAAATAACAAGGTAATGAATATAACATCAAAAGGAAGAACAAAATGACAAGTATGGACCGTCACATATCAATAATCACTCTAAATGTTAATGGACTAAATGCACCAATAAAAACACAGTAACAGAGTGGATTAAAATATAGAGCCCATCTTTCTGCTATCTTCAGGAAATACATCTAACCACTAAAGATAAACAAAGATTGAAAGTAAAGAGTTGGAAAACAATCCTGTCAGCAACAGAACCCAAAATAAGACAGGCACTGCCTTACTTATATCTTACAAAATAGACTTCAAACTAAAAAAAGTGACAAGAGACAAAGATGGTCACTACATTGTGGTCAGGGGATCAACACACCAGGAAGACATAGTACTCATTAATATATATGTACCAAATGAAGGAGTACCAAAATACATCAGACAACTGCTAGCATCTTTGAAAAAAGACATTAGAGAAAATACATATGTGATAAGAGACTTTAACTCTCCTCTCTCACCAAGAGATAGACCAACATAACAAAAAAATAAACAAGAACACAATAACTCTAAATAAACATCTAGGCCAAATAGACCTAATAGACACCTACAGGATACTGTGCTCCCCCAAACTGAATACAATATTTCTCAAGTGCACATGAGATCATTCTCTAGAATCAAGCATGGACTGGGCCACAAGACCAGTATCAACAAATCTATGAAGATTGAAATCATACCATCCATTTTCTCTAACCATAAAGGTAACTAGAAATCAACCATGAAAAGAAGGACTGGAAACTTCCCACTTCATGGAGATGGAAGCCACCACTATTGGAAAAAGAGTGGATTATTGAGGAAATCAAAGAAGAAATAAATATTTTGAAATGAATGACAATAAGGATACAACCTTCCAGAACATATGGGATGCTGCAAAGGCAGTAATAAGAGGAAAATATACAGCAATACAGTTCACATGAAGAAAAAAGAGAATAGCCAAAGAAACAACCTAATCTCACATCTGAGAGAACTAGAGAAAGAATAACAGAAAAAATACAAAAGCATGTAGAAGGAAGGAGATAATCAAAATTCAAGCAGAAATAAATGAAAAAAACAAAAACAAACAAAAAAAAAAAACCAAAAAGATCAACAAAACAAAGAGCTTGTTCTTCGAAAAGATAAAATAGACAAACCTCTAGCCAGGCTCATAAAGAAGAGAAGGGAGAAAACAGAAATAAATAGAATCATAAACAAAAGAGGAGAAATTACAACACAAAAGGCAGAAATTCAGAGGAAAATTAGAGATTACTATAAACACTTATATAAAAGAAGTTTAACAGCCTCAATGAGATAGAAAAATTTTCAGAAGCATACATCCACCCAAAACTGTAAAAATAAAACACAGAAAGCCTAAAAAAACCAATCTCAAGCAGCAAAATTGAAACAGTAATAAAGTCACTCCCCCAAAACAAAAGCCCTGGACCAGATGGATTTACAAATGAGTTCTACCAGACGTTCAAAGACGAACTGGTGCTTAGCTTACAAAAACTCTTTCAAAATATACAGAAAATCAGGAACAGTACCCAAACACATTATGAAGCCAACATCACACTTATACCAAAACCAAACAAAGATAACACAAAGAAAGAAAACTACAAGTCTACACAGATGGAAAAATTCTCAACAAAATTCTAGCAAATAGAAACAATTCATTGAAAAGATAATACACCATGACCAAGTGAGATTTATCCCAGGGAAACAAGTGATAAATTAAACACCTGAAAATCAGTTATATAATCCAACACATCAACAAAAAGAAAAATAAAGCCACCTGATCATATCAATAGATGCTGAGAAAGCATTTGATAGAGTTCAACATCCATTTTTGATGAAGGTCCTTGAAACTCTTGGGATAGGAGGAACGTAACTTAAATGATAAAAACAATCTACGACAAACCCACAGTCAATATCATCCTAAATGACGAAAAATTGAAAACCTTCCCTTTGAGGCTGGGTCCAAGGCAAGGCTCTTTGCTCTCACCACTGCTTTTCAATATAATACTGGAAGTCCTTGCTACAGTAATAAGGCAAACGAAAGACATACAAGGAATCCAAATAGGGAAAGAACTAAAATTATCACTGTTTGAATATGACATGATAATTTTATAGAAAACCCTAGTCTACAGAAAACTAATGAGAATAAAACCAGTTCAGTAAGGCAGTCAGGTACAAAATCAACACACAAAAATCACTCGCCTTCTTATATACAAAAAAAATCAGTCTAAAGAAGAAATTAAGAAAACCACTCTATTTACACTTGTACCAACAAAAATTAAATGCCTGGGAATAAACTTAACAAAAGGCATGAAAGACCTATACAAAGAGAACTATAAAGCATTGCTAAAAGAAATAGAAAAAGACACAAAGAAATGAAAAGATATTCCTTGCTCTTGGATAGGAAGAATCAGCATTATCAAAATGGCCATCCTACAAAAAGCAATTTACAGATTCAATGCAATTCCAATACAAATCTCAGTGACATCTTTAAAGAAATAGAACAAATACTATTGAAATTCATATGGAACAATAGAAAACTTCAAATAGTCAAAGCTCTCCTGAACAAAAGGAGAGAGAATGGAGGGAGTGCACTTTCCGACTTTAAATTATACTACAAAGCCATAATAATTATGACAGCATGGTACTGGAATAAAAACAGATACATAGATCAATTGAACAGAATTGAAAGTCCAGAAAAAAAGTCATATGTGTATAACTAATCTATGACAAAGGGGCAAAAAGACATACAATGGAACAAGGATAGTCTCTTCAACAAATGATGCTGAGAAAACTGGACTGCTACATGCAAAAGAATGAACCTAGATTACTTCCACATACCCTGTACAAAAATGAACTCAAAATGGATAAAAGACTTGTATGTAAGACCTGAAACCATAAATACATAGAAGAAAATATGGACAAAATCCCCCAAGACTTACATTTCAGAAACCTCTTTCAGGACACATCTACAGCTGTTAAAAAAACTGGAAAAAAAAAAAAAAAACTAGGACTACATCAAACTGAAAAGCTTCTGTACAGCAAAAGAGACAATAATCAAAACAAAAGGAAATCCAACCAAATGGAAAAATATTTTTGCCCTCCATACAAGCAGTAAGGGTTTGATAACAAAGATCCAGAAAGAACTCACCCAACTTAATGAAAACAAAGCAAAAACCCAGTCAAAAAAGGGGCAAAGAGCTAAAAAGACAGTTCTCTAAGAAGAAATATAAATGGCCAATAAGCATATGAAAAAATGTTCAACCTCACTAATAATCAGGGAAATGCAAACCATAACCACAATGAGATACCATCTCAAATGAGTAAGAATGGCCCATATTGAAATAAACAGGCAACAACAAATGCTAGCGTGGCTGTGGAGAGAAAGGAACACTTTCACACTGCTGGTGGGAATGCCAATTGGTCCAACCACTATGGAGGGACCCTTAAAATGGAGCTACCATTCAACCCAGCAATCCCACTTCTGAGAATCTACCCAAAAGATACAAAAACACTCATTCAAAAGGACACCTGTACTCGAGTATTTATTGCAGCATTATTTACAATAACTAAGATATGGAAACAAACCAAATGCCCCAAACAAATGAATGGATCAGAAAGTTGTGGCTTATGTACACAATGGAATATTATTCATTAATCAAAAAAGACACACTTATGTCATTTGCAACAACATGGATGGAGCTAAAAGGAATCATGTTAGTGGAAATAAGCCAGAAAGAAAAAGAGAAATATTTAATGATCTCACTTATATGTGAGATATACGAAAAACAAACAAACAAAGGGACAAGAAAAAATTAAAACTAACTGTCAACAGGACTGAAACATAGAGCAAGAGAGGAGGGGGTAAAATTAGGGGGAGAAATGGGCACAGGATATTAAGATGATTCACAGGTGATAAGGTGGTGGGAGAACCTCAGGGTAGGCAATGATGTAAATATATGCGTGTGTGTGTGTATGTGTTTATGCAATCAATTAAAAATTTTTATTAAAAATTTTTTAAAAATACATTGCTCATCCTTCATTGTCAAGATTTAAAGTCTCAGAATTATTGTGGGAAGATGGAAAACAAAACTCAGTATGTATCGAGTATGTATCTACCAGTTTACTGGGTGAATCCATTTATAAACGACTGTTGATACTGTGAGTCAATAACAGGCAAATTAAATGAGAAATCTCTTAAGAAAATTCCTTTCCCATATAAACTATTCCAATGAATTCAGACAGGATTGAAGTATTTTTGAGTGATTATCTGGGACCATGAGGATGAGCTGGCTCTGGCAAGGCATGCAGCATACTTCCCGGACATTATCTTATTTTGTCATGCATGGTGTTGGTTATTATTATTTCCATTTATCAAGGGGATGAACAAGGGAAATGAAGGCTCAGTGACTGGTGTGTGCACACATACATCTAGTCTCTATTAACAAAAGTGACCACCCAAGATTTTGGCGTGATTCTCCTAGTAACTCAGACATAGCAGTGGTTTTGTTTATATCATTTTGGGGAAAATTTATTTTTGTTTTTCATTGCTAAGTTAGTGTGGGTTTATGAACATGGTCTCCCTGAATATCAAGGGAATTTAAAAAAAGCTCGAGAGTTCCCAGGAATGATTGCAATGTGAAATTTAAAAAAAAAAATCCATAATATCATTTATTTTAAGTAGTTCTACATCTATAGCTTCTGAGAGCTACCATTTATTGAGTGCTTTTTCTGCTTTCATTGATTAAGACATCTATTCATGTATACTAAGAAAAAAGATTATCGTAGGTTCCTAAAAATCAACATAATGTATATTGGGACTCCAATATCTTTTATACCTTTAAGCATGCAGGTTATTTTACTCTAAAGACCTTCTCCTCTCCACATGCTGAATCCCATTTTTTCTTTCTAGGCCCATCCCTGAAGTTATTTACTCCAGTAAAAGCCCTCCAAATGAACTTATCTTCCCTGAAATCCTATATTATGCTGCATAACATCACTATTTATTATTGTTTTGCTTTCTTTTATAGAATATAAACTTCTGGGTGATAGTTCTTGTGTGTAATGGGTATATTTTTAATTCCTTCACAAACATACCTTTCCTGCTTTATAACAATGGATATCATATTAGCTATAGGATGACATTTCTCACTTGTTTGTCCATTGCTGTAGTGCAAATTGGAAACTGATTATAGTGATAGTCTCAGAGCACTGGGTCAGTAGCAGAACTCAGTAATCATTTTAAATTGTGATCTTTGAGAATCACCATGATCTTTGGCTGAAAACAGACTTCAGGAATGTCTTTTTGTCTCGAAGATAATAACAAAGATCTACTCAGTTGGTGGCACCATGGGGGGGGGGGGGACAAAAACTGACCCAAGCATTTTCAAAGGAAAGCTAAAATAGATGAAGACACAGAACTCCTAGATATGGTAACGCAACAAATCTTCCTTCATTCAATCAACAATGATTACTAGAGTTCTAGGTCAGAAGCACCGCTAAAGGTACAGCTGGAACACACTGTTCTAGGCATCTGACATGGTGATAAAAAGGTCACGTTTAAACTAAAAATGACTACAAATTCAGAGAATTAACTATCTGTGAAGAGCTAGCCTGGTTCAATTTGTCCTACGGACATTTTACGAAGTTCAGATGGTAGCAGTTGCTAGCAAAACCCAAATGCAAAGATATTGCCTTTTTTCCTACACAGCAGTTCTTCCTCCTTGCAGAGGATCTGTTTAAGGTCAGATAATGTGGCCAATGCCATGCTGGCCTGGGTGTTAGTTATCTAATTCAGTTCATTCTGAGCAGCATTTGGCCTACGTAATCTGTGTATCTCTTCACAACCATCACTCTGTGTGCAAAATTTTTTAATTTAATTTTTCAATTGATTATATATATTATTACATTGTTGTATACCCCAAAGTTCTCCCACCACCATATCACCTGTGAATTATCATCATGATCCTTTGTGCTCATCCCTCCTTGAATATGCCCTCTCTTCTTTCCTTCCTCTTGCTGCATGGAAAAAATTGTCATCAAAAGAGGGTGACCAAAAATATCTCAAGCAGGCAAATGCCACTGGAAATCATTCATTGTTCAAAGCAGCTTTCTTTCTCTGGTCAACTGAGTGCCCTAGGGTTTTTAATACAACTTCTGATTAATATGAACTTGGCAATTTCAAAGCCCATTTTGTTCTCAGTCTCTTAAAATTTAAATTATGAGTTTTACTGTTTAGCTTAGAGAACTGTGGAAATAAATAATAGTACTAGCGTGCTATGCCTCTGGATACCTCCCAAGGCTACATTGGGTAGCATATGAAGACAACTGATAGCCAGCCATGGACTGGAAAAAAATGGATGACTCTACAGTATGAAGGCACTAATTAAATGTGAGGATGTTTTAGGAAGCTCCAGGAGAATGATTTTCTTTGTTTAACTGTTTTTTGCATCTCTCGGGAATAAAGAGATTTCTATCCATGAA
>PVHY01021033.1:0-24585 GCA_004024945.1 Uropsilus gracilis
TTTTTTTTTGAGACTAGGTCTCACTGTTTTTGCCCATGGAACCACAGGCTCACGTTGCCTGGGGTACCACGGATTCAGCAATCCCCAGCCTCAGCTTCCCAGGTAGCTGAGATTACAGGCACGCGCCACCACGCCCAGCTATTTTTTGGGACTAGGTCTCACTGTGTTGCTCCAGGCAGAACTCAAACCGCGATCCCCAGACCCCGCTGCAACCCCATAAAGCTGTCACTTACAGGCACGCAACACCTTTTCCTTGTCTTTTTGTTTGGTTTTCCCTCTGTCCCACCTGTAAGTGAGACCAGCCAGTGTTTCTCTTTTCCTTCTGGCTTATTTCCGCTGGCAACTCCTTCTAGCTCCCTCTATGTTGTCAGCCGCTGCTCTTTATCACTCAAGCACCTTGACTCGGAGAGGATTCGCAACACCACCATCAATGGCGAGTAGGTCTCACTTGCCACCCAGAGAAAAATGCTGTAATAGAAAGAAGTCAGTAAGAGAGCAAAGTGGTTCTGTTGCAGCTGCCTGAGGTCCTGCTCTCACTGAAAGGAGAAAAAAGCCGCTGACAAAAGAGACAGGGTCTGAGATCTTGTGCTTTTCTGCCATGGAGTCACACAGTTGGTGAAACCATTTCCTTGATGCTCTGAGCGATCCTGTTTATAAAAACAAGAAACTAGCAGATATTTTTAAAAAAAGGAAACAGGATAAAGGATGGGGAGCAAGGTGACAAAGGTGCTTCCTGGGGGAACGTTGCCGCTCGTGTCTCTGCGTGAAGCATGGTGGGTAACTTCTGCCACGTGCGTGTGTTCCAATCTTCAACGCGTTCTTCACTCACTCTAATTTTTTTTTGCAGCTAAAAAATTCACAGTCAATTTTTGTATTGGCAAGCACAGGCTGGCACATAAGCCCCTGATCTCAGTTCATGTGGTTATTCTTTTTCCCCTGTGAAGATAGACTTCATTTTCTTCAAGTGGAAGCCGCTTTAATATGTTTTAAGGGAGGGAGGAAGGAGAGAGGAAGATGGGCCAGAGAGGGATTGAAGATGAGCTGGCATGGAGCAGAGATACCCCAGGGCCGCACCGTCATCTCCAGCGGAAACGGCACCCCGGCCGGCTAGGGGAGGGGGCCCCCGAATACCGCAGCTTCTCTTGCCGCCTGACACCTTGTCCCCTCTCGTCCCACAGAGTGACAAGGTGACCATCGTGGACCACCACTCCGCCACTGAGTCCTTCATTAAGCACATGGAGAACGAGTTCCGCTGCCGGGGGGGTTGCCCCGCCGACTGGGTGTGGATTGTGCCCCCCATGTCTGGCAGCATCACCCCCGTCTTCCACCAGGAGATGCTCAACTACCGGCTCACCCCCTCCTTTGAGTACCAGGTCCTGCCCCCCCCACCTCTTCTGTGCTAGGTCCCCCATCTCTGCTGTTGGTGGAGCAGCATCCATCAGCTGGATGCTCAAGTGCTTGGTCGCGAGCATGGCCAGTATCTCCCAGTGGGTCAGCTCAGGTCTGGCTGAAAAACCATGACGGTGAAATATATGGTCGGGGCCCCGAGCAGGCTGTTTGAGAAGCCCGAGGGTCAGACATGGCAGGTTGGACCAGCTACCCGTGCAAGGTCACCTGTGGGCCCCAGCAGCAGAGTCCCTCCCATCAAGGGCCGAGAGGGGCATGACCAGGTGACCCCGAGCCCCTAGAGAGTCCTAGGGGCCCTCCAAGAAGAGCCAGAGTCCCTCACTTCAGTGACCCTGTCTCTTCCCAGCCGGACCCCTGGAACACCCACGTCTGGAAAGGCACTAACGGGACCCCCACTAAGCGGCGAGCCATCGGCTTCAAGAAGCTGGCAGAGTAAGTAGGTTGGGGGGCCCATGGCTGCACCCCAAATTCACAGAGCCCCAGAAAAGGAAGCTGAGCCCCTCTGGCCTCTGGTGGAATGTGACTTTCCATGTTCTCTGACCTGCTTGTGCTTTCTTAGCCTCAGAGTCTAGGATAGGAACATTGCTAAGCTCTCATCCTTCCTCACCTCCGTTTCTCCCTTTCCTTACCCCACTTTCTTTAAGCCTCATCCTGGATGGAGTGTAGTGTTGGTAAACCAGCCCTTCTAATAACAGTAGTATCGCTGGTACTATAATACTAATAATATTAATATTTGTAGTAATGCTATCTGTAGTGTTGGCCAATTTCTTGGTGTAACTTCTCCCACCGTGGCCAGTTTTGAACGCAATGGGAAATCACAGAACCTAGAGCAATGAGAAGCTGACCTGAGCCACTCCAGCACCTCACTGTCAAGAGAGCAAGTTCATCCAGGGCTGGACACTAATTCTACTTCCTCACTCATCCATTCAGCCGTCACAGGAATGCTCAGTGCCTGCTCTCTGCCAGGCCCTGCACTAGGCTCCTGAATTGCCATGATGAGCTGGATGAATGTGGCCTCTGCCCTCGAGAATGTCGCCGCCCTTCATCTCTCCAAGAATCACACAAATACAGTCAAGACTGCAGCTGTCACAGGGGCCATGGAGGTGGGGCTCCCAGTGCCCCGTACCATAGGCTGAGCTGAGTTGGGAGGTCAGAGAGGGCTTCCTTCAGCAGAATGGCAGCTGAACTGGGGAGATGATTTGACTTAACAGCAAAAAAAAGGAGGGAAGGAGTTTATTGGCCAAGGTTACTAGAGAATAGTTGTCTTGAAGACCACATGGCCTGTCAGGGGACCAGTGACAAGCGGGATAGGGCCCACTGAGGTGACAGAGTGGGGAGGCCAGCCTTTTCCTAAAGAGAGAATTCCACACATCCACCCAGACACCTCGGTTGGAAGCTAACTCTGGCCAAGGAGCTAGGTAGGCCCTGGATTAATTACTCTTCTTCCTCACACCCTGGTTCTAGAACTCTCTCTGTACAGTGCCTAGTTAAGCATACACGTCACCCAGGCCCAGGGTCCCAGAAGCAGGATGCTGGTGGGCCTTGCAGGAACCCAGCCCAGGGCCTGTTTTCACCCACATGGCCCACAGCTTCCTCCAAACCCCATCTCCCAGTCAACCGAGCGCCCAGCAGCCATTCTCCCCCTCCCAAGAGCATGGCAGATATTCACGAGGAGGGAGGCCTTGGCTTTGCCTCAGTTCAGCAGTCTCTGGGGGAGAAGGAAGGAAGAAATCTAAAACACTAATTGCACGATTAAGTTTGCGGGAGAAACAATGGGGTTAATTATAGATGCATTTCTATGCTCCGATCATTCCGAGGGAACCCTCCGGCACCTTTTATTCCTTTCTGTTCTCCCCCTTGAGCTCTAGCTCCCCGGCAGCGTGGGAGGTTTCCCTGATTCTAAAAAATGATGAATTTACCACCAATAATTCCCAGGTGGGGTAATTAGCAATTTTTCTCCTCTGAGGCTCCGAGTTAGAAGGGGGGGCCTCGCAGAAGGGTACCTGACCACTCCCCGGCCGCTGGCCTTTCCTCCCACCCCATGCCCTCGTTGACTGAGAGGAAGCAGCGCTGCTTCTGAGCTCTCCATCTTTCTCCAGAAAGAGCCCAGACCTGACTTTGAAAGTGCCCAGGGCTTCACAGGTAGCCGCACCTTTAACATGCATGCCCTCTTCTGAGAGGTGTTTATTCAGTGTCCGCTGGGTATCAGGCGATCTTGAGTCTGCGTTGCTAACTCCAGACCTGGACCCTCCGTGGTGGATCTAAAAACCTCTAAAATCCCTTCTGACTCCGTCCCTGCTGGTTCATTAGTGATATTCTCTAGCTCCCTCATTAACACAGCACACATACACACACACAGCACACATGAATGTAAGCCCTTCCACCTCTTTCTCCATAACCATGTTCCATGCTGGCCACCCAGTTATTCTGTTATTCATTCAGCAAACCTTGGGTGAATGAATGAATCCATGAATACATCGGTAATCATCTTTGGAGCCAATGCTTCTCAGTCCATCGAGGAACAGGCTCACCGATCACTTTCACACACAACTAGTTGCTGTGGAGTTTAATCAAGGGGTCAACAGCAAATGTGCCTGAAGCCACCACACACCGAGAGAGTCAGTTCCCTCCTCTTATACTTCATGGATCGTGTATCTTACCCCAGATTCCCAGCCTGGCATCTTCCCTCCTTCCTACATTTCCCGTTTTCCTCTCCATCTTCTCTCCAGAGCTGTTAAGTTCTCAGCCAAGCTGATGGGGCAGGCGATGGCCAAGAGGGTCAAGGCTACTATCCTTTATGCCACGGAGACAGGCAAATCACAAGCCTATGCCAAAACCTTGTGTGAAATCTTCAAGCATGCCTTTGATGCCAAGGTAAGTAGGGGGCAGTGCCAGCTCTCCAGCCCGGCGTGGTAAATACAGTGGGGATGGGGAGAGGAGAAACTCGACAGGGAACTCTGAGAATGGATGAAGGCGCATTGGAAGAGTTACATCGGCACCCACCCATGTTTGCATAAATTTCAGGGGACCAAGATGTCTCATGAACCTTCCGGAATCACAAAATGAAACCCTCTCTTCTATAGCAACTTGTTAGACGGTTTGTGAATCAGAATGGGTGACTCTGAATTAAATAGAGTTCAGGGGCTTTCTTTGCGCAGGACTTCTCAGAGCCTTAACTTGCCAAAGAGGAGAGGATCAAATATCAATGTTTCCCAAACGTGCTTGTCCCTGGCTCAGAAGCATCTTGGGAGATCAAGCGTCCCTAGAAACTGCTTTGAGAAGTGTTGCTCAAGTGATGCTGAGCTAGTGGACCACACTCTTCCCCTCTGTCTAGTGTCTCAGACAGGTGGCCCAGGTCCCACACAGCCAGAGGGCAGTTAGAAAGGACACTGAGCCCACTGGCCAGGTCCAGCCACGTCATTTCCAACATGGTGAAAAGGATTTCAGGATCAGTGGATTTTAAGACTCCGAAGGGCCTCAATCAAGATGTCCTTTGTGAGGCTGGGCATGGTGGCACATGCCTGTATGTGGCAGCCTAGGAAGCCGTGGCTGGGACCAGGGATCGCGGTTCAAGTCCCTCTGGGAGCATATAGTGAGACCTAGTCCCCCAAAAAATAGCTGGGTGTGGTGGCGCGCACCTGTAATCCCAGCTACCTGGGAAGCTGAGGCTGGGGATGGCTTGAGTCTGTGGTACCCTGGGCAACATGAGCCTGTGGTTCCACAGGCAAAAATAGCGAGACCTAGTCTCAAAAAAAAAAAAAATGTCCTTCGTGGAAGCCAACCCCTTGGACCACAACCCCAGATTCTCTAGGGTCCTTGAGATCACGGTGACCATAGATATGTCCCGTGCTACCAAAAAGCTTTTCCTTCTACCTATCTAAGCCCATTGAAACAGAAGTGCCCCTAATTCTGGTTCTTCTTCCCAGGGAGATGACTTGCTTTCCCTCTTCCTCTCCCATCTCTTTCTGCTCTGTCCTCGTCACCCTCGCCCACCCTCCACCCCACGCATCCCCCCATCCTTCACCCTCTCCCGCTAGGTGATGTCCATGGAAGAATATGACATCGTGCACCTGGAGCATGAAACTTTGGTGCTCGTGGTGACCAGCACCTTTGGCAATGGAGACCCCCCCGAGAATGGCGAGGTGAGATCCCAGCTTGGCAGCCACTGGGCCGGTCCAGGTGCTCCGCCCCTTGGTGTCCACTAACCAGCAGCCCCTGGGAGAAACCGGGTCCCCTGCGTGAGCTACGTCTTTGGAATGAAGGCTCCAGCCAGGAGTTCAGTGCCCTCTGCCCCACGTGAGACAGTGGAGATGGTGTTTGTGCAGAGAAAACCACAAAAGGAATGTGTGTGCTGGAGCTGACGGGTCCACACCTGTAGTCCTGCCAGCTGCCCCTTCCGGGCACATCCGGGCTCCAGCAAGGCAACCCAGCCTGAGCCCCGGGCCATCTCTGACATCCCAACCCCAGGCTCCTCAGGCCTCCTCCCCCATCCCACCTCCCTCCCCCTGCCCTGTCCTGTACTGGGGTGTTAACATGTGAGCTACAACCCGTTCATCTCCTCCAACCTCCAGAAATTCGGCTGTGCCCTGATGGAGATGAGACACCCCAACTCCATGCACGAGGAGCGGAAGTAAGTGGGTGACTCAGATGTCACATGGCACTTCTCAGGGGGGGTGGTAAGAGCTGTCTTTGACCCCTGAGATCCACAGTTGAGTTCTTGCTGGTGGCCGTGACCTCAAGGCCACCTGCAGCCAGTCCAGCCCGTAGCTGGCTGGGCTCCGCCGGGCTCACGTTCTGTTGAGTCTCGCTTGTGTCACAGCCTTGCGCCTCGATTTGCTTTTCCACAAAATGGGGTTCTTGTAACCACGTTCGATTTCCTAATCGGTGAGGATCAAACTAGAAGATAGTTGCAGGTGTCTGGTGCCGCGTTCAGATGGCTGCATACGTCAGCACTGCCTAGTGGCCCATTCGGGAAACCTACGCTCAGGTCAGGGAGACGAGTGCTTCCCATGCACTTGGCCACCTGCCACTGCCCCTGGTGGAGTAGCCGCTGAGATGGAGGCTGAGTTCCGGCGCTGAGACTCTTCATCTGGTGAAAAATGCTGGTACTGGAAGGATGTGTGTGCTGAGAGGGCGTCTCATGTGCCTTCTAACGCTATTTCCTGCAGGGGGAAACCCCTGTCATCAAGATTACCCTTGAAAAGCCCTTACATCTTCCTCGAAATACCTGCACATGCCTGCTGAGCTACCTGGCAGTGAGGCCCATGCCGCATTGCCCTCAGCACAGGGCAGAACCTACATCCTAGGCTGAGCATCAGATGCCAGAGCTGCCAGGCCGCGTTCTGCAGAAAGCAGGAAACCCCTCTTGGTTTCCTTCTAGCCAAACTCATGTTGCAAACTCATGTCTGTTGTCTCTCCAGGGGGGAGAGCTGTGTCTCCGGGACCAGCCTATCCTGTGCCCCGTGCCAGCCTGGGTCCTCCCTCTCCCTGCCCTCTTCTCCCCATCCCACCCCGGTGACCTCCAGCAGGACCCCTCACCCCTCCTTCAGGGAGAGATAGGGCACCATCAATTCTCCCCTCTAGGTACCCGGAACCCTTGCGTTTCTTTCCCCGTAAAGGGCCTCCCCTCCCCCGAAGTGACACAGGAGTCCCTGGTCTGGCTGCTGTTCGTGACAGCCAGCACAGGTAGAGTGTGTGTGTGTGTGTGTGTGTGTGTGTGTGTGTACATGCACGCTCTATACTCATGTGTGCATGCAGGTCTGCATGTAGCTGTGTGGTGCACGTGTGTGCATGTGTGCCCAAAGCCAGAGTGCCCAAGGCCACATTCAGGTGCAAGGACACCTGAATTCTAACCCAGGCTGTACCACTAACTCACTAAGGGCCTCTAGCACTTGATTCCCCTGGGCCTCAGTCTTTCTCACCTGCCAAATGGGGAGAAACGATCTCTGCCGTGCCCACCTCTGGTAGCTGATGTGCAGATCGAAGGGTAACACCGAAGGGGAAAGCGTCTGGAAAAACCTCAGATCTCCTCAGGATCCATGTGCTGCTATTTTTACTCCACAACTATCCACTGCCCCACCCACACCAACAGCACAGCCACCCCCTGATATGCTGTGTCTTATTTGGAGAAGTGACTCAATGTGAGCCTATTTTGGGACAGAAAATACACTTACACTTACATATATTTAGAACTTTCCTGATGCTGGAGCGAAAACTTTGAAGAGCACCCAGCTTAGAAACCCTGCTGCCAAAACGCAGCGTCTTTTTTTGTCTTTTGCGCTCCAATTTGTGCCTTGAGTTTTTGTGTTTTGTTTTGGTTTTTTGCTTTGGGATTGTTGTTTGGGGTGTTTTGTTGGTTTTGCTTTTTCTGGTTTGTTGTTTCTTGGGTTGTTTTTTGTTGTGTGTTTTTTGTTTTTTTTTTTGAGTCTTGGCGTTTCTGTTTTGTTTCATTTTATGTTTTGTTTTGTCTTCTCTGAGAACAAACCTTACCGCTTCTGGAAGAAAACTGAGAAACAGGGTTTTTTTTATACCCTAAAGCCTCTGCGTTTTCAGGAAGTTCGAAGACTCATGACGTCTTCTTTCCCCTGCCTGACAGTTTAATAAGAAACCCCGTCTTTTCATGCTGGGTTCAGTGCTGAACATGTTTTGTGTTTTCCTGAAATGACAGACTCTTCAAGTATCCACAAACCACAGGGAAGAGAGCGTTGGATGGGTAGGCCTGCACTGGCCAAGAAAACTTCCCACGGTGGATGAAAGTTCTCTTTCTCTCTGTGCCAGTCAGTGTGGAAACCACTAAGCACACGTGGCTACTGAATCTGTGACACGTGACTGGTACTACTAACTTTCCATTGAAATGGCCGAGAGCCACCACAGTGGACAGCACAGGTCTCATCCCTGGCTTCTCAAGTGAGGCCTGGGGTCCAGCCACTTTGGCATCTTCTGCATCATGCGGGGTGCTGCCCCAGACTCACCGAATCACAGTCTGCGTTTTAACAAGACCCAGTGATGATTCTTGTGCTCATCACAGTGCAGAAAGGAAACATGGTGTAATCATCGGTTGTACTCCTGACTTCTTGGTGAAATCATCTGGCCGCCTAGGTCTCAAATGTCCTGAGCTGCATGTGGCCAGAAATCTTTTAAATCCAGGTAGTAGCAAGTATAGAGAGCTGCTAGCTGTCACCGTGATAACTATGAGGCGTTCTAGAATAGGCTGTGTGGGGGAGGGTTGTGGTCTCAATGTGAAGGAGAAAGTCCTGGGACCGGGAGTGGCAATTAAGATCTAGAGGATGTTGACCTCAGGAGACCAGGAGGAGGATCCAAGCCGGAGCTCACGGCTCTCCTTCATTTGGGCAGGAGCTACAAGGTCCGGTTCAACAGCGTCTCCTCGTATTCCGACTCCCGAAAATCATCAGGTGATGGACCTGACCTCAGAGACAACTTTGAGAGTGCCGGCCCCCTGGCAAATGTGAGGTGAGCATCAGGGCCCATGGAGGGTCTTGGAGCACTAGACTCGGTTGCAGGAGGGTTCTTTGTTAAGGGGGTCTCCCTCCCATGCCCATTCATCCTTTGCATCTTGGCAAGCAAGGGACCCCCTCCTTCCCTTTAAACACACTACCCTTTCTATGATCATCTCCTGTACATACTCTGAGTCCCCTGTTCCATACACATTCACCGCATCAGTGACCCCTCACTTATGCTGAAATCATTGCATGAGCCTCCCTTCCCAAGTAATATGTTTTCCATGAAATAGAAGTTCCTGATGGTACCCTGCCTTGGTTCTCAACCCTTGCTGTGCATCAAAAATCACTGGTGACATTTGCAAAATACAATGAGGCCCCACCAGAGATTCTGATTTAGCTAGTCTAGAAGTGTGCCCCCAACATTGCTTATATTTATTTATTTTTTTAGTCTCTCCAGTCAATTCCCCAGTCAGATTCAAAACTGCTAGCCTGACCCCAAAGTATAATGGCATAGCTATATAATGACATACTCCCATGAGGTAGACCATGAACAAATATTGTGTATTCAAGCGTATCAGTGTTTGGGAAGGAATAAAATTCAGCTCACACATTCAGTTTCCTAGATATTGATTAAAACAGGGCTGTTATAAGTAGTATCCCTGCCTGACCACAGATCTCTCAAATCATCATTAATTGAATTTTCTGTTTACGCAGGGCTATTCTTAGTGGACCATACACTTCGCAGGATTCCGACATCAGGTTCATGGGTGCACTTGTTAGTAGACCATTTTTGTGGGGTGCTGCAAATGGGTAAAAAGTACGCCTTAGATAAGGGCACACCCTGGTCTATTCTTGCCCATCTTCAGCAAGCTGGAGATGGTTCCTAGCAAGTTTTCTTATCTGTAGATGGCAAGCCCCTAACCTCCTATAATTAACCCACCAAAGAAATGATTCCCTAAAATATAAAAGTGTTCACCTCCATGACAATTTTCTGCTAAAAAGCAAATCCCCCTACCATGTGCTACATCCCACAGGATCTTAGTTTTACCTTCTTTTTACTTAATTATCACCGCGTTGTAATCATTCCTTTACCAGAGTATATATTTGGGCTTAACTCCAATAAACTTAACTCAGTGGAAGCTTGCTGAACCCCAGTCTATAACTCTGTCATAGGCTGTCTTAAATTTCTTCCACTTAATTTCTTCCACGTTTTTCTACTTCTTCCCATCCATGGCCTCCAACAATTTTTTTAAAGCAATTTTAGGTTTCAGCAAACTATCAGGGAAGGTGAAAGATCTCCCATATATTCCTTATTATGCAACGCATATGTGCGTGCACGCATACACACACACACACATACACAGCATCTCCACCATGATTTCACACCACAGTGGTTCACTTTTATAGTTGTTGGACCTACTTTGACAGTTATTTTCACACAGAGCCTGCAGTTTACATTCCGTCTCACCCACATGGTGTACATTCTGTGGAATCTGACATCAGTACATATGTTTAACTTGACACTGAAATATCAGTTCCGTAGTGTGACAGGCCCCCTCTCCCCCTTATTAACTCTAACCTGGCTTATAGCTGGCATTGGCAAACTATCACCTATAAACCAAATCCAGGATGGTCAGTAAACATTTTTGTAAAATCCATGAGCTAAGAATTCTTTCTCAGGTGAATATTTGCAATTTACCTGATAGAAAATTTTATCTCTAAATGCCAGTTAAGCAGAATGCTATGCCCCCTCAAAATAATTTCATTCTTCTTATGTAGTACCAAAAAAAATTATGCTCAATACCTATAATAATAATAATAATAATAATAAGTTTGTAATTTTATAACTGGAATAAGGTACAAGAATTTGTATTGTTTCTTCATAATGCCTTCTTGGTAAGTTCTAAACCATAATGATACTTTCTTCTTAGTACCAGCTTTGATTGTACTTCTTGGCCTACAAGCTAAAAATATTTGCTATGTGGCCTATATAATAAGTCTGTCAGCTCTTCATTTGGAGGCTTCAAAGAGGAAATTTTAAATTCTAAGGTAAAGCTAGTGATAGAAAGGTAAGAATAGGAAGTGTCTGTAACACAGATTTTAGGTGCGTTGGGATGCCTATCAGTGAATTAATCACCTCAACCATCCATCCGTGAACACAAATTAAAAGCAAGTTAAGCAGTGCTTACTAGCTTCTTAGTGAATACCAATACTCATGGCCGTCAGGTGTGGCAAGGATAAATCCTGACAGTTTGGGGAACACACCTCCACCACAAGGCATGACCAAATTCAGATGAGGCTAAAGCTTAGGGGATGGCTTCAGGCAGAAGGGCTTCTTCCTGGCACCCTACTGGCACCCTTCTGGCACCCTACTGGCCCAACCCTGGCCACCTGCTCTCTCTGCCTGTCAGACTACTGCCCTGGGAGGAAAAGGTGAGGTGTCCAGTCACAGGAAGAACATGAGTGAAGGTGTGGTGGGGAACACGCTGCCTAAGCCCAGGTTCTTCCTCTGGGAAGGCTTTGGGGCCTCAGGAAAAGGAAGGCGGGAAGGAAGAATGTGGGGATGAAAGATGTGGCTATTAATCCGTTAGCCTTCGTTTGAACTCTGAGGCACCTGGGTCCATCTCAAGTTCCCCCTCCAGTGAGGAAGAGTCACTGCCCAGCCTCCCCATCTCCGTCTCAAGCTTTCACCCTCTTGGCCCCCTCACCTTAGAAAAGAGACTCAGGAGCAGAGCCAGCCCCTGTGGGCACAAGGATAACAGCTCCACTCCCTAGCTTGTCGCAGGCACTTCTGCAGCACAGCACCGGCCTGGGGAAGAAGGGGAGGGTGTTCTTGCTGCACCCGAGAGTCAAATTGCCGCAGCGTGGATGAAGTCAAGAGCTACAGCCAGGACCGAGCCCTGGCACCGTGACATACTGAGCACAGAGAACCCGCAAGAGGCGGCACGTGGAGCACAGCCCTCCACTTGCCCAGCTCACAGAGAGGAAAATCTCACAAACCTGACCCCCACGGGATCAGACACCCACATTTTCTTGGTGACATCTAGACAAAGAGCGTTTGTGAAGCAAATTAATTTCCCAGACATGGCAAAGGCCAGAGCCAGTACATGCATCCGCCTTCCACCCCTTTCAGAAGAACCTGTTGACACGCTGAGTCTAGATTTGCTAATGACAAGTCCTCCTGATCGCTTCGTTAACACAGGTCCCCAGGGGCTGCTGTGCTACCATCTTCATTTTCTCTGTTCTTCGAACGAATCTAGCTGTGGCCCTTGTAGGACTGAAGTCTTCCAGCAACAGGCTGGTTCCTGCAGCTAGTCCAGCTTAGAAAGAGATACACAAGAAACAGCCGCCCTGGGTCTTTCCCATCCCCAGCTCGTTAGAGTCAACTGGGCATTTTCAACTAAGGAGGATCATACCTCATCGAGCCCAGGAGGCAGGGAGAGAAGGCTTTGGGAGCCTGTAAGTTTCAAGATGGCCTCCCCTGTCTAGGCTTGAGATAGCCTCCCCACCATGGGCTAAACACGTCCTTCTGGAGGTACTGGATGGCTCAGCCTGCGCAGGTGGCCTTAGCAAAATAGCACAGCCGGGAGCAGTAGAAGGGATGTTTCTTTTCTTAGGGTCTGGAAGCAGGAGGTCTGAGGTCAGGACGCTGGTGGGATTGTTTCTCCCTTCCTGCCTTGCACACAAATGACCTCTCCCTATGGAGGATTCACATGGTCCGTCCTCTGTGTGCACATGGGGGTGTGGGAGGGAGTCTCCTCCTTGTCTCACAAGGACCTCAGCCCTACCTAGTTAGGGTCCTGCCTTTATGACTTCATTTTACCGTAGTCACCTCCTTAAGGACCCTCTCGGCATCCACATACATTGGGGGCTTAGGGCTTCAGCATACAGATTGGGGGAGCCATCCTTCACTCCCTCACATCAGACACCCCCACTCACACCTCCACGGCTCCCTGGCATGGAGCTCTTGTTGTCTCCTCACCAGGTTCTCTGTGTTTGGTCTTGGCTCACGAGCGTACCCTCACTTCTGCGCCTTTGGACATGCTGTGGACACACTCCTGGAAGAGCTGGGAGGAGAGAGAATCCTGAAGATGAGGGAGGGGGATGAGCTTTGTGGGCAGGAAGAGGCTTTCAGGACCTGGGCCAAGAAGGTCTTCAAGGTAACTGGGTGAAGAAGTAACCTCCCTCTGACCCCAAAGATGGGGATAACTGAACTATCAGAACTGGAAAGATGTGAGAGAATCTCTGGTCTTCTGACCTATAGCCAGCTAGGCCAGCCTTGAGGAGTTTGGGTGGTCTTAAGACATACAGTTTCCACCATTAACATCTTGAGTTGGTCTATGACTGTAGAGTCTTGGAGTTTCAGGGCTGTGAGGAATCCATCCCTTACTCACATCTGGTAGACAAATACCCAAAAGCAGACTTGATTAACCAACCCAGGGACCCATAACCTGACCAAGGACTCTGATCTCACCAGCTTGTCTACCTTGACAAGCTTATTCCTCTTGTAATAGAGCCTCACCTCAGTGACAATACAGTACCATCTAGCTACACGTGGGCTATTTAAATGTAAATGTAAGTTAACATTTAATATGGTGAGTGGAGAAATAAAATGTGCTTTGTGCCTGCCGTGGAGTACTATTCAGCAGTAAAAAGGAATGAAGAGCTGATACATGTTACGGTATGCATGAACTTGGATACGATGCAGAGTGAAAGAACCAGATACGAGAGATGACCCATAGTAGGACTCCATTACTCAACCCTGTAAATAGCCTAAAAAGCTCTGAATTATACCTTTTTACATGGTAATTTTATGTTAATTTTCCCCATATATATAAAATGCTAATTTTAAAAATTATTCCGTTACTATTCAAAATTACTGATGAATTAAGAATTCCATTCCTGGCTGCACCAGTGATCTTTCACAAGCTCAGTGGCTGAAAGTGGCCTGTGTTACCACAGCAGACAGCCTAGAACATTCACATCAGGATAGACAGCACTATTCTAGCCATGAAGCCCCCAGGAGAGTACATGACTGTGAATGAGCTTCAGTCTGCACGTAGGGATGATTCCACTGGTCATCCTGGGAAAAACAAAAAGCAGTGAGGGTGGAGCCAGCTCTACCTATCCCTTCCTCAGTCCTGAAGTGTGTTCCCATTGCAGCCCCCAGGAAAAGAGGACTAACTGTACAACCTTCTGTCATTTAGTTGATACTTTCTGACTGCATGCAAATGCAGGTAGAGTTCAAAAGGGGAAACAGACCTGTGGGCCAGAGGGATATCTGGCTGGGAAGGTTGTACCCATATGCCTGTTCTTGTTTTCCTTCCTACACCAGAAGTGGAGAGATTTGACTTTTCTCTTTTTTTTAATAATTTATTTATATATAAATTTCACATCTCTGTGATCTCTGGGGTTCACCCCCCTCCCTGACTGTTCCCATCCTGTCCCATCCCCCACCCCCCAGGTTGTGTACTTCAGTTTGGTTTTTGGCTTGTTTTGACTTTCCAGATTTGGCTTTTCTATACCTCAACATAAACTGTGGGATCTTGACTTCAATCAGTCACCTTTGATTGAATTCCCCAGAAGGAGAACTGTTATGAAACCTGAGGCCTTTTAGCTATCACTGTCTGAACTTCCATCCCCAACCCTAGCAACCTACAAACTTCTTTCTGCCTCTGTAGTTTTGCCTCTCTTGGACAGTTCCATGAATGGAGGCATATGTGTGGTCTTTTGGAACTAGCTTCTTTCTCTCTAGCATGTTTTTAAGATTCAGCCACATTGTAGCATGTATCAGTACAAACTGTTGTTGGCAATATGGCTATACCATATCTGGTTTATCAGCTGATAGATATTTGGATTGTCTTAAAATCAACATAAAGTCAAGGTGGTAAAATCTACTCTTGGAAACTGTTGCATTATCCATGGCTTTTATTCCCCCCCCCCCCCCGGCCAAAAAAAATAATAATCCTGAACAGAAATTCTCAGGATCACTAAAGTTGGGAAACTTATGAACTTAGAAAAAGTAACAGGAAATGAAAGAAAAATGCATATATGTTGGATATATTCTGCCTTTAATATAATTTTTAAAACCTTTACAGGATGATGGATAGGAAATTCTGAGTTGATTGCTGTCTTGTTAATGTTAAGCTTCTATATGTGCTGGTTTTAGGAATCAAGGACACAGAGTTGCCTATAAAACAGATGTTAGATTCTAAAGTTAATAGTAAATATGGTCTATCCAGCACCCTGAAGGCACTCAGAAAATATAGGGTAGATGAACAGGTGGATTAATGGGTAAAATGATGTGTGGGTGGATGGATGGATGGATGGATGGATGGATGGATGGATGGATGGATGGATGGATGGATGGAGGGATGGATGGATAAATGGGTGGAGGGATGGATAAATGGGTGGGTGGGTGGATGGAGTGATGCCTACTATGACTTGGAGCTTTAGAGGAGGAATCCCTCTTGGCTGGAAGAGGCCCCTGAAAGCCCCGTGTATGCCACAGGCAGCCTGTGATGTGTTCTGTGTGGGAGATGATGTCAACATTGAGAAAGCGAACAATTCCCTCATCAGCAATGACCGCAGCTGGAAGAGAAACAAGTTCCGCCTCACCTATGTGGCTGAAGCTCCGGAACTTACCCAAGGTACCTGGGGAGGTGTTCCTGATGCTGGAGGGAAGGAGAAACCGGAGCACTCATGTCCAAAGGGTGTTTAGAGGAGCAGCTTTGGTCTCCTAGAGTGCTGTCCTCCCACAGTGGACCAGCATCACGCCCCGGGCCCAGCCAAGCACGTGCTGGGACCTCGCGCTCTCCCAGATCCACACGGGACCCTGACCAACCTCTTCTCGACTCGGTTCGACCAGATTTGCTTTTTGTCCTGAGTGATCCGCAGCCACCCCAGCCACCCCAGCCACCCCACCCACCTGGCTGGCCGCATCTCTTTGATGTCTTCAGTCACCCCAGATGCCAGCGGGAGGGCAGGGTCCTCGGAAGCTGGAGACTTTGCGTTGACAGCTGCTGCTGTTCTCCCCACAGGTCTGTCCAGCGTCCACAAGAAGCGGGTCTCAGCCGCTCGACTCCTCAGCCGTCAGAACCTTCAGAGTCCTAACTCCAGGTAGGAGCGCCCTGGGAACTCAGGGTCCCCCACTGCTGCTGCTGCCACCAGCCCCCCAGAAGGGAGGGGCCTGGGGACTCCCAGAAACAGCTGCCTGTTTCCCAGCCACTCCAATGCCCTGAAGACCCCAGTCGCTCTGTGTGTCTTGCTATCCCTTTGTCAGGCCCCACCTGTAGGGATGGGTAGAGGAGACGCTGACGGTGGTTGTGGAGAGAGCAGAGTGGAAGGTGTATGGGGCATTCTAAGTGTAGGCCACGGCCCTGCAGGCTCGTGTGTATTGCGCCTCGGCCTCGTAGTCAAAGGTCACTACGTTTCCTCACTGTGAAGGGTTCAGGTATGAGGGCTGAGAAACTGCACCCCAGACTCTGCTTACTTCCTTTGGGGTGGCAGGAGGTTCATTATCCCAGGACAGCCCACTCTGTGTGTACGTCCTGGTGGTTAGAAATACCTTGCTGCCACTTCTCACCGCAACATCTCTTCCTCACACTCACGCGACTCCCAGCTACACTCTCTAGTGCCACCCAAGTCCAGTGCTTCCAGAAGCAAGAGCTCCAAGGTCATGGGCCAGTCTCTCCGGGGTTCTGGGTCCTTGCCAGCAGGCTTCCTAGATCTGTAGTGAAAGCACACACACTGTCCTCCTGGTGAGGTCACGCTCAGACCTGGTCACAGTGAAAGGGCCACACTGAGACTGCGGTCACTGCTGCCACCTAAGGATGCTCAGATGCCACCTGGGGCCACAGGTGTGGTCCTGTCACCCACACAGCTGTCCCACTACGCGCAGGCCCTTGCTGCTCTTAGATGTCAAGTCTCCCCAAAACCACAAGGCCAGGTCGCTTTATATGAGTAGCTTTTTTATCCCAATGAAGGTCTTCGCCCTGGTTCCCGCTGAATGAAAGCTTTCAGTTCGCAGTTACAGCTCACGAAGCTCTTTTCAAATCTGGACTCATGGCGTGCGGCGTAGCACCAAGGGTCGGCTTCCAGGCAGGCCAGCCCTGGGTTCTGACCGCAACTCTACCCCACACCAGTGGTGAGACCTTGGACAAGTCCCACGGGTCCTCTAAGCCCCAGCTCCTCAGCTGAAATGTAATGATGATGATGGCTATCAACACTGCTCATATTTGTCTGGAGCTTTCTGTGGGCCAAGCCCTATCTTTGAGTCCTGTCTGTGTGGGATCCATCATGGTTCTGACCCACCCAGAAAGTAGGGACCATTAACCTCCACATTTCACATATGAGAAATGACATTGTAGTGAGTTTTTCAAGGTCTCACCAACTGGTACTTTGACTCCAACAGCACCACAAGGCTCCTGTGGGTGTCAAGATGACATTCACGAGGCCAGTGGTATGTCATACCTCCCCACCCAGCGGCTCACCCATCCCAGCGCACATCTACACATTTAGTCAGCTTGCTTTCCACATGGACTTCAAACTTTTGATGAAGGTGATGAGCAGGATGGTGGCTACTACCCTCTCCCCTCAATTCTCAGACACTAAAGAAATGAACTGGGAAGTGAATCCCTTTGAGCAGTTAGTTAAAGCAGCCCCCAGAGGACAGTACCTTCTCATATCAGAGGAACTCTATAGTTTACTTCCCATCTCTGTCCTGCAGAAATGGTTGAGGTAGCCCTGGCTAAAAAGGGGTTAAGTAAGAATCTACTGGAAATTCCTTTCGGCAACCAACTAGGAAAGCCTAGATCACAGAATCCACTCCCTAAGCCCTAGTACAGAAAACTCAAGGTCATTTACAAAGTGTTTGGATGCTAACTTGGACCAACACCCGGAATAACCCTCATCCACCCCAAAAAGGGCAGAGTGACTAACAAGAGAATATTTCCACAAGGCTAGGACCTGAGAGAGAGCGTGCGCATGCTGAAATCGGTTATGGATTAGCACAGAAAGGACCAACTTGTCTGGGTGTTTATCTCTGGAAGCTGGCACCTCCTATTTCCAGGCTTAGTACCATTTCCAGCTTTGTGTAGTTCATTTTTTTTTTAGAAAAAGGGCAATGAGTGAAAAAGCATGAAACTCTCTCCCATCATCTCCTGCCCAAGGCCAAACTATTTGGCCCATGAGACCATTAAGTAAGCTGCCTGCCCCCCCTTAATTGCAAGTAAACTACTTATGAGAAAGTAAATAGCCTTTTGAGGGTGAGCTTTGCAAATCTAAAGAGAAAAGTGACCATAGTTACTGCCTGGGTCGGGAATAATTTCTACCTCTACCAACTAGCAGCTGGTGCCAAAGAGTATACAGTGGGGGGCACTAAGGGTGGGGTTCAGAAGTCGGGGAGGGGGAGTAAAGCAGGCTTGACATGACCCCTTGCAAAAGTAGATCTGAAATTGGAAGGTAAGAATGAGGAGGAACATGTGGGAAGAGCAGCCAGAGCTGGGGTGTCCTAGAGAATAGGGGAACCTTCAACCAAGGCCTGGTGGAGAACCTTGATATTATCTCCCCTCTGATAAAATTGCTTCTCTCCAACCTTCTGCATCGCAACGGAGTCCTTCAGCACTTGACTCAAGGATGCGTCCCTCCTCTCTCCCTGCCTCTGCTTACACATAGCCAGACTGCAGGCCCAACACCTCTGCTTGCCACTGCCCCCTCGAGTAAGGCAGGGTCACACCTGGTCAGGGTGACTGCAACAGCGGTGGAACTCATACTTTTCACTCAAAGATCCGTTTTCCAGACTATCAGAGTAACCTTTTAAAAACAAATAAAGCGTGTCACACCCTCCAGCGACTTCCTGCTGATCTGGGGAAGTCCTCTATCTCCTTACAGACAGCAACTGGTCATGCCAACGCCTCATCATCTGGCCTATGCCCCCCTTCCTCCCTGCATTGGCCTCTCTCGGACACTCTCCCTGTCTTTCCTTTTCTCAAACATGCCATGTATTTTCCTGCCTCAGGGCCTTTGCATGTGCTCTCGCTGCTCAGAAGCACTCTTCCCCTGACCTTTGCCTACCCACTCCTTCCATTGTCTGGGTCTCAGTTCAGGTGGCAGATTACCGGAGAGGCTTCTGATCATCATAGCTCACGGTCATGTACCACCCCTCCCCACTGCCCCCAACCCATGACCACCCATGCATCCACATCAGCAGTCCCATCTGAGAGCCTGAGAAGTTCCTGCCCAGTGAAAGGCTGCTTTGCTGTCTTCCCCCGTCACTCACACCAGTGCCTCGAGCAGTGCCTGACACTCAGTATAAATGTGCTGAAAGAATGATCCTTATTTGCTCAAAACTGCTCTCAACTGACACTTTATCCTGAAGAGCAAACGTTAATTATTTTCCCCATTTAACGCTGGACATTAGCAGGCTGTTCTTTGAGCTGTGAGACGTCAACGTCAGCCAAGCAGACGCGCGCGTGTGTGTATTATGCTTCTGTGGCTATAAACACATCAGAGTCGGGGACTCGGGGAGAAGGGAGGGGACCCCAATGACAGCTAACACTCTAGGGCCACTCTTTTTCCTTGAGTTCTTCCCAGTGGCCCAAATGTGTCTCAAGCTTAAAAAAAAAAAAAAAAAAAAAGCTTAGAAAATCCTTCCATATCAGACCCTTCCGTACCCAAACCCGCAGGAGAACTGAGGTTTTAGATTCACTGGTCTCCAGGCGGGTACAACCCACAGGTCATCAACTTCCTTGCGAAGCTTCAAGGACCAGCATAGGGGAGCCATTCAGCGCCGTCGCTCTCTGCCAGCCATGCCTGGTCAGCTGGTCTCACAAAGTCTGCGTGGCTGAGCTCTCAGCCAAGCCTGGGCCCTAGCCTGCCGGCTCCAACCCCATCCTGGCCCCTTATCTGCTGGGCCACATTCTGCTGCTTTCAAGAGGACTTGGGGGAAGTGGCTGTCAGCCTGAGCCAGCTCAGCAAGTTCAGGTCCTCCGCATTTCTATTTTGTGCCGGCCAGAAGAACGGGGGCAAATATACTTCTGAGAGAAATCGTGATGCTCTGGGAGAAAGTGGAAATTGATTTGCCGGCCTTTCAAAGGCTTCGTGTGGTTGACGCAGGCCTTCAGATCAGAAGCCCCACAGCGCCCCCTGCTGGCCGCCGACCTCTGCGGCGTGGCGGGTTGGGGTGGGGGAGAACACGCTGTCGTTCCCGTCCATGCAATAGACAAGATCACCGCCCAGGGAGGCAAACCCGCCCCGGGGAGGAGCATTTGGGACCCCAGACCCGAAGGCCAACACGCACAACCTCAGTCACCAGTTCCTCACCATGCTAAGTCAGGGTGCCTCGCTTGGAAAATACTTGACACCCCCAAAAAATAAATGTGCCAGCACACAACTACTTTTAATAATGGTAGCTATTTGTAGCACAAAGAAGCTCGTGGTTGTGCCAAAAACGCCTTTAAATAGCGTGTCCCATTGGTCTATTCAAGTGTTGATTTACATACCCGGGAGGATGGAGGGACTTTGTATGGAATAAATACCACGTGTCCCTATCAAGGCACCAGTTGGCAGCCACAGAGAAGCAGATCTGCCATGCAGACGTAACTCCAAGAAGACAAAGGGTTCCATCTACGGAACTGCGGTCAGTCCCCGAGTGGTCAGGTCTTAGGTAGCTAAACTTTTAAAGGCCTTCCAAGATGATCACCTTCTCAGTTTCATCCTGGAAGCCACACCTTCCGGCCAGGCCGCCTGCACGTGAAATACAAAGATCAGTGCCCAAGGCGTGACCCTGCGAACGTTTCAAACAAGACACTCGCTGGGTCTTCGTCTCCACTCGGTGTTTTAACGTCAGTGTAGTTGCCCATGACAGGGACCCACGCTTCAAGCTTCCCTCTTCCTCACCTCAGGAGGACCTCTGCTTACAAAAACGTGTAGCACTTGGGACTTGGGAGAGATGGCATTTCACAATCCGGGGACCCCACTCCTGCCTGGGGTCCCTGCGGGGTAGCGGTTGCTAAGAGGACCCAGCTGCCCAGCTGGTACTGAGAACGGTGTGTCCTGGTTCGTCCGGGAAGTCAGAGGTTCCTTTATTCAGTCAGTGTTTCTTGAGCACCTACTATGTGCCACGCATTTTCCCAAGTGCTAGGGATAGAGCCGTGCAGACAAGAAGACAAGTTGCCCTCCCTTTCGAACTTATGTTGTCCTGGCGACTGGCAGGGTGGACCGAAAACCACGTGACACAGGAGGATGAGAGGTCTGATGAGGGTGGCTGCGAGGGAGAAAAGCAAAGTGAGCTGAGTGCTCAGCGCCCCCAGCTGCAGTGTTAGGGGAAACGAGAAGCAACCGGCAGCGGGAGGGACCAGGAGAGCTGGGTGCTGGAACCCCAGAGAAGGGGTGAGGAGGAGGGAGTGAGCACCATGTCCAGCCTTCAGAGCTCAAGGGGGGCCCTGGGAGCTGCTGCGGGAGCTGCAGTGAGGAGCTCGTTGGGGGGCCTTGCTGAAAGCTGGGGTGTGGGATGAGGGGACGAAAGCCTGGCTGGAGCGGGCCCCAAGAGAATGGGAGGTGGGCACCTGCAGTCACAAGGACGGAGGGACTCAGAAAGGGGTTGGCAGGTGGTGCCCCTTCCCTGATTGCTCCCCCCGTCTAGCCGGTCCACCATCTTCGTGCGCCTCCACACCAACGGCAATCAGGAGCTGCTGTACCAGCCTGGGGACCACCTGGGTGTCTTCCCCGGCAACCACGAGGACCTGGTCAATGCCCTGATCGAGCGGCTGGAGGATGCACCCCCCGTCAACCAGCTGGTGAAAGTGGAGCTGCTGGAGGAACGGAACACGGCTTTGGGTGACTACAAGGGAACCCCCTCAGCCCCGGACCCTTCCCTTCCCAGGAAGTGCCTTCCCAGGAAGTGCCGGGCGCAGTGGGTGGCAGGGAAGAGGAGATGGGTTCTTCCCCAACCCCCAATCCAGCTGGGAGAGTGGGTTCTCACCGCCAGCTCCTGACACCGCAGACGCCCTCTTTCTCGTGCCACCACGTGGCCCAAGCCGCTGCCTGCACGTTGAGGGGCATCGGTGCCACAGAAGGGCCCTGCCGTCCCATGTCAGCTGGAAATGGGGTCGTAGTGCCCACTTGGCTCTCTGCCCCCGTCACCGGCGCCCCGCCCCCACCCAGTAGGCAGCGGCTGGCTCTGCCCCTGCCTCCCCGCCTTGACCCGGAAGCCCCAGCACCCTTTAGGGGCTGAAGCACGCACCTGACCTGTTAGATCAAGGTCCGGCCTGTTCAGTGACTGCCCCTGGGCCCCCTGCTGAAGAACGGGCCTCGGGGCTTCATCCCAGAAGGGGCAGGTGAGCTCAGGCATGTCAGGGGCCTTACCTGGCAGCATGTGAGGTGGTGCCCATCACCCTGTAAGGGACAGCAAGTCAGGGCAGAATGTGACAGCGGGATGTAGGCAGAGCCCTACGGGAGACCCTTGGAAGGTACCACTGGGAGAGACACGCCTCCCATTAGTAAGCCCCCCCAGCCGGCTCTTGCTCCGTGTCCCAAGTTCCTTTGCTCTTGGGTTGAGTCCCTGGTGGAGGAGCAGCTTGCAGTGCGGAGGCCTGAAGGAGGGTACGGAAGCAGGTCGTGAGAGAAAGCGCTGGAGCCGTCCTACCTGACTTCAGGCGGATGCACTGTGTGGCCTTGGGCAGATTCCTTAGCCTCTCTGTGCGGCCCTTTTTTCTCCACTGCAAAATTATAATAATATGATAATTATTATATTATAATATTATATTATATATGTCATATATAATATAATAATATATATAATCCACTGTTATTATAATAATAACAGCCCTCCCCCCCAGCTAGCATTGTAGTGAGGGTTAAATGAATATAAATATATAGCAAATATGTCGAGGAGTATAAATGCATCAGCTGTGAAGTGCTGAGCAGAGCCCTGGGGATGCAGAAAGTGCTAGGAAAGTGGCAGGCATGTTTGTCCTGTTAAACACTACAGCCCCATTCAGAGGGGTGGGAGGTGGGCCGGCGCCGGAAGCGTCCCGTCGCCCGTGCCCTTGGCGGCTCTCAGTGCAGAAAGCCTGGAGCCTCGAGCTATGTTCATGTCTGCTTATTTTGTAAATTTTGGAGGCGTTCGCTCAGCGGATCTGGGGGACGTTCCTTGCCCACAGGAGGTAGTGACACGGTCCCTGGGGGTCTGGGTGTAGATGTGGGTCGTGAAAGATGGATCCCCAAGGGCTGCTGGGCTCTGGAGCAGACCTGCCCCCCCCCCACCCCATCCTCTGCCCCGGAGCTCAGGCTCCCTCCCGCGCCCAGCCCTCACCCCACCTGTGCCTCCACAGGAGTCATCAGTAACTGGACAGATGAGCGCCGCCTCCCACCCTGCACCATCTTCCAGGCCTTCAAGTACTACCTGGACATCACCACACCGCCGACCCCCCTGCAGCTGCAGCAGTTCGCCTCCCTGGCCACCAGCGAGAAGGAAAAGCAGCGACTGCTGGTCCTCAGCAAGGTGCGGGCGTGGCCTGAACCGCCAGGGGGCGCCTTGCATTCCCCCCACTCCCCCCGCCATTGCGGCCTTGTGCCGTTCTTACCACGGCGTCCAGCAGGTGGCAGTCTTGAGCAAAGGCGGCCACAGTCCAGTTTGTTGGCTAGTCCTGACCCTCTCCGCGCTCGAAGGCCTGATGAAACAGGAGTGACCCCATGGAATCTCGGAGTTCTCTGGTGCGGCGCAAAGGGATATCCTGATTCTTTGCCTCTGCGCTAAGGAAACTCTGGGCTTCCGTTAGTCCTGTCTTCCACACACGCTTAGTCGAAAAAGCAACGGAGAGCCTCCCGGAGCTCCTTGCCTTAAAGATTAGCCTTTTCTGATACAGAGGAGCTGAGAAGTAGGAGGTCCTGATGGCCTCGGGAACCAAAGAAACAGGGCAGCAGCCCCCAGGTTGCTTACAAACCAGGGACTCTCCTTCCCCCAGGCCGCAAAGCCTCCCTCAGCAGGAAGCTGATCCAAGAAGACCTCCCAGGCCTCTACCCATAAGGCCCATTGCCTGAGCTCTAACTAGGCAGCTCAGTCGTGCTTATTCTATAAGCTTCTGGCAGGAATGATTCTCTGGCCCAGACTCACCAGGATAGAAGTGTTCACTATGATGATTTTCAGTCGCCTTCCCCCCCCACCCCCCCAGTCCTAATTGGAAATGGCTGCAAGTTTTCCTCTGTCCCTCTCCTTGGAGCAGGGCTTGCAGGAGTACGAGGAGTGGAAGTGGGGCAAGAATCCCAACGTCGTGGAGGTGCTGGAGGAGTTCCCGTCCATCCAGATGCCCACCACGCTGCTCCTGACCCAGCTGTCGCTGCTGCAGCCTCGCTACTATTCCATCAGCTCCTCCCCAGACATGTACCCCGATGAGGTGCACCTCACCGTGGCCATCGTCTCCTACCGCACCGGAGGTGGGCACCCCACCGCCACCTCCCGGCCCTCTGCAGCCCTGCTGAAATCCTGGATTCCCGGGAGGAGAGCCAGGCTAGAAAGCCAGGGAAGAAGCAGAGCCGACACAGCGGGCCCTTCGGCAGCACCACCGGGCAGGCGTAGGAAGGATGCACGCTGTGCCTCCGAGGGCCTCGGAGGGCCTCCTCTGCTTCCAAAGCCTGACACCCCGTTTTGCGCCCCTCTAACCCTAACCCCATTTTGCACCCCTCATCCCCCACACCCCGTTTTGTGCCCCCTCATCCC